>QAOA01004724.1:92783-123388 GCA_003255065.1 Cercis canadensis
AAAGTTTTTTTTTTTTTTTTTTTTTCGATTGCTTACCAAATGACCAATATGGCATCGGAGTAGGCCTACCAGTAAGTTCAATGTACTGCTCCATCACCAATTCCGGCGAGGGCCCACCAAAAAAGTACATATCCTGAATCCCCCCAATTACTTTATAGCTAATACGATCCCCATCATACACTATATCCATTCCATTACTATTGAGCAGCACAACCCCATGGGTGGTTCCTGCATTCACCCTTCCATCAGTAGAGGGAGATCGAACATCTATGTAAAATGGGTGGGACCCATAAAGGTTTACGATATTGGCATTCCACAGGGTAAGGGTTTGATTTGGTTGGACTTGAAGGAGCTCTTGATGTGCTCCCCAAGGCCGTACAAGGAGGCCCTATGTTTGGGAAGCGAGGAACAAAGTTGAAGGTACTGGTCTTTAAAGATGAGGAATGTACCTGAATCTGAAGGGTTCTGTGAAGTGTCGAAGAGGAGATCGCCGGAGGATTGGCAAGCGACGGTGAAGCCAAATGGGGTGGTGTTGTGGAGCGTGAAGATGAGATCGGAATCGGAACCAGTGAGATAGTGTTCTGGGTTTTGCAGAAGTTGATGGTGCTGGGATTCTAGAGGGAAATGGGAATTGCAGGGAAAAAAAGAAAAAAGAAATGGGCATGGCTAGGTGTCACAGCCAACAGGTTCACTCTTGCCAGACCGCACCACACTTGAGTAACTCCTCTGAAAAAACAAGTCAGCCTATCACATTCGATCCAACCCATATATGTTAAGTAACTAAGCAACCGATAATATACTTGAGGCTTGACAATAGTGTCTCTCGCAAGCACAACAACGATAACATGCACATTATAACATCTCACGCATTGCACACAACAAGTACGCGCACACCAAAGTAAGCATCACACACTAGTGAGCAAGACATAAGACGGCAAATATATAAAAAGAGGGGTTATTTCTTTTATTGATAAATATAAGTGCAATACAATACATTGGCAATGTGCAAGGGAAGCAAACAACAACACAAAGCCTATCCCTATGCTAGCACCAAGTTCCACCCCGGGTCACCTGACACCCTCCCCCTAAAGAGACTAATATGCGGATTCCCTCTTGGCAGGACCAAATATCATTTTTTTCACCCAACATAAGGCCTCTTTTTGGCATTTCGGGTATCAAAATGCCTATTAAGATATATGTAAATTCATCTAAAATCACGAGCTATGCGCCGATGTGTCAAACACCCACACTGGACAAGCATAGTGAAGTGAAAAGATGAAAATACCCTTAAACTGGAAAAAAAATTATACAATGCTCCGCTTGGGCTCAAATTTGGTGTGGGACTTCTCTAGACTCATCTTTACCTCTATGTAAAGTTTTAAATCACTCGAAGTTGTCTAGGTGCCCGAAATTTGCTAGTTGTGTTTGCAGACTGTGACACTAGGGGAGAGGGAGGAAGAAGAAGACGTTGGGGAGAATGTTGAGCATGGAGAGAATTTAGGGATTTTGTGGATAATTTAACAAAAAAAATAAAACAAGAAAAAGAAATGAGTAGTTTTGAACTTGGTTTATTAGGATTAGTAAAGAAATAAGAGAACAACATACTACCACAACTAAGTATGTTAAATGTTCTAATAAAAATTATAAAAATATATTTTAAAAAAATATATGTATACTAAAGTTGGTTTGGTTCAATTTGGTTTTTTTTTGGTTCACAACTTTTTAGAACAAAAAACCGAACCTAAAGGTTTTAGCACATTTTGAATTGATTCTCATCAGTTTGAACTCAGTTTCAACTTGGTTTGGTCAATTCAAGTCGGTTTTGTACACCTCCACTAAGACTCACATGCGAGAGATGTGAATTGTCTTAAAGAAAATNTTTTTTGGTTCACAACTTTTTAGAACAAAAAACCGAACCTATCGGTTTTAGCACATTTTGAATTGATTCTCATCAGTTTGAACTCAGTTTCAACTTGGTTTGGTCAATTCAAGTCGGTTTTGTACACCCCCACTAAGATTCACATGCGAGAGATGTGAATTGTCTTAAAGAAAATGAGATACTCGTGCCTCATCCTGGTGCAACATCTCTAATTTTCTCTAACATATTGTTATTATTTGTATTTTATTTTTATTTTTGTAGACATGAAAATAATAGATTATAACTCTAGATTCAAACATAGAACCTACAAATCTTAAGGATAACCTCTAGTTTTGGCTCTACTGTTGACCGGAGGCAATTGTGTGTAATGTCATGAATATTATTGGTAGGTACCCGGATGCTTCGTTTGATAAGGTCCTTGTATCGTTATAGAAATAGAAGTTAGACATTCTCACAATGTTTTGGAAATGTTAGAGAAGGTTTAGAAATAATTCTAATTCATATTATTATATTTAACTTGATATATTAAATAGTATTCAACTGCCAGCTGGCTTTAAGGTCGCCATCTCTGCTGCAAATTATTAGGATATGAGAAAGTCAATGCAAATTTGTGACTTTTGTTTTTTTGAATGTATTTAAATCAATATTAAGGCCAAGTCTACAATATGAATGGCTGAAAATGGGTACCAGTGCAAAGGTCATTCAATGGTTAAGATTAAGTCACGTGTACATTCTAGATAAAATGGCTGAATATTGACTATAAATAATTAATTATATTTTAGCCCCATAAAATTTATATATTTACTTTTATTCTCCTCTAACCAAAAACATTTGTTTTCTCTTCCCCTCCATCATTCTCACGCCCCTTGCTATTGGCCCGGATGGTAAGTTCTATCCAAACTCAACGGACGATGACCCGCCAGAGGCCCTTGAGGATTCTGCTCATGGTGTTTTCAAATTCCACCAAATACATAGCCAAGCCGCCCGTGCCCGACAGCTCCAAGAAGAAGATTTCAAAAAGAACCAATCCACATACCTTGCTGCTCTTGCAGATGTCGAAGATGCTCCCGAAAATCCTGCTTCTCTGGATTCTGAAAATTCTGAGGACGATTTGTTCGGTGAAATTGATAAAGCCATAGCCATGAAGCGTAAGGAGTTTGTGAAGCAGGGGCTTCTGAAGCCCAATCCCAGGAAAGAGCAGCAACAGCCGGTTCTTGAGGGAATTGAAGAGTTGCAACCCGAGGAGGTCATTGATTTGGAGGAAATAAACGAACTTCAGGGACTCAAAATAACTTCCCAAGATTCTGATGGAGAAGAAGAGGGCTCGGCAAAATTGGGCGATAATGAAGTCAGTGAATTCGACGATAACAATAAAGTTGGCGCTTCTTTAAATTCTTCATTTGATTTGGATTTCGATAGCTATGGAAAAAGTAAGGCTAGAATTGTGGAGCCCAAATTCAAAACGACTTTGGCTGAGCTTTTGGAGGAGAGTAAGGTTGTGTTTGTGTGAGTTTACGGTAATTTGAAGGTTGAGATCATCGGAATTCAGCATGATTCGAGGCTAGTGAGTTCAGGTGATTTGTTTGTATGTTGTGCTGGCCCAAAAACTGATGGGCATTTGTACTTGACTGAGGCTAACAAGAGAGAGGCAATTGCAGTAGTGGCGAGTAAAGAGATAGATATTGAGCAGACTTTGGGTTGTAAGGCATTGGTCATTGTGGAAGATACCAATGCTGTTCTTGCTGCCTTGGCATCATCCTTTTACAAGTATCCATCAAAAAACATGGCTGTTATTGGGATAACTGGGACAAATGGCAAAACGTCCACTGCCTATTTGATAAAAAGCATGTATGAAGCAATGGGACTACGAACAGGACTGTTGAGCTCTGTTGCTTATTATGTTCATGGGGATAATAAATTGGAGTCACCAAACACAAATCCGGATGCTGTTTTAGTTCAAAATTTGATGGCAAAGATGCTTCACAATGGAACTGAAGCAGTAGTCATGGAGACTTCATCTCATGGACTAGCTCTAGGAAGGTGCGATGAGGTTGATTTTGATAAATGAGGTCAATCTATAATTTAACTAAAATATTAAGCTACTATATTATTATTAGAAAGACCTGATAACCAAGTTGCCCATCAAACCATCTCAGCCATTGATTAGGCCAAGTAGATGATTAAATGATAATTTAGTGTCATTTGCACCGGTACCCATTTTCAGTCATTGGTATTTGAGACTTGACCCAATATTAAAGGTTGAATGTTGTTTGTGCAAGTTGTTTAATGCTTTGTCGGTTGGAATTTGCTCTGTTGGAATCTTAGAGATGATAGAGGCAGCATAATACATTATAATTGCATTTTGACATTTCTTTGGTAGAAAACACACTCGAGACTTAACAATCCAAACAAAAGGCTAAATTTTACAATTTAAATTGAATTTCTTATTATGCCCTTGCAAGCTGGTGGATTCACAAGAGACACCAATCTTACCTCTTAAAGTACCTAAAGAGGAAGGAGAGGGAGGTTTGGTCAATAGGTCTGCAAGTCGATCTTTGGAGGAGATATGCATGAGCAAGACTGAGTGAATCAAATATGACATTTTTCTCTGAGAAAGTGATAATTAAATACGTTTCATTTGCAAGTAAAAGATGGGATTATAATATAGATAGGTCAAAACTATGTTGTCACAATTTTTTTTGTCACAACTATGCGGAGTGAAAGGAAGAAGGAATGAATTTAAACCATAATAGAGGGAATTATGCAAGTTTCAAAGAGAAATCTAAAATAATAGGCAATCAATGGTAGATATATGAGGCAAATGACTATTGCAAGTTTTGCTTTAGTACATGTTATAGATATGATATATATTGTTACTGCTAAATGATAATTGAAGCAAATCACACAGATTTAGAGAGGATAAGTTAACATATTATATACATAGAAAAACAACAGAACATTTGAAATTTAAATCAACTAGTCCTATTATTTTAAACTAAATATAATTACAAAAAGATTTACTTTCTATGAACTTGCCATTTGTATCTCATACTTTTTCATAATTGGCGTGGTTTCCTTCTTGTACCAATAAGAATTACTTCCTCCACTTGTGGAATCACTTGAGCCTTCAGTAAATTCTAGCTGCTTAGAAGTATTTATAGCCATGGAAAACAAGTATTGAAATAGTTTTGGAGGTGGCACAATGTCCATTCCTCCTTCCAACATCTTCACCACAGCACTCATTGGTGGTCTTGCATCAGGGGAGTCTTGAACACACCATAAAGCCACCATTGACATTCTCTCTGCTTTCTCTCTATTATTCTCTTCAATCCCACAAGCACTAGCCATTTTCCCCAACTCACCTTTCTCAAAGTTGTCCCAAACTTGCTTTGGAAACCAATTTAAGCTATCAGAAGAACCCACAGCTCCCGCATTTCTCCTCCTGCCAATTATCTCAAACAAAGCATACTATAGCTGTAAACATCACATTTATGTGTTATTGGCTGGTTCATCAATCAAAGTTCTGGTGCTGAGTAGGCAGGAGTGCCCCTATATCCTGTCATTGTTATGTGGGTGCTATCCCTATTACAGAGCTTTGCAAGCCCAAAATCAGCTACTTTGGGAGAAAAATTTGAGTCAAGTAGAACATTACTTGGTTTTATATTATAGTGAATTATTCTTTGTTGGCATTCTTCATGCAAGTAAGCAATACCTATGGCTGTCCCAATTGCAATGTCACATAAGGTTTGCCATTCTAATTGATGCATTTCCTTAAACAAGTACTTGTCCAATGAGCCATTTTCCATGCACTCATATACTGGTCAATGAAAAATCCATATAGTCTTACTAGGTTTATGTGGTAAGTTCTACTCATTCTTCAACTACTTTGAATCTGAGTTTCTCTTAAGGACCTTCACTGCTATATCTACTCCATTTTGGAATTGTCCCTTGTAAACGATTCCATATCCTCCAGATCCCAATATTTTGGAATAATTGTTGGTGAAACTGCAAACTTGTTGTGCTGTGAACCTGATGGGTTTTTCTTTAGCCATTTATTGAAGGAATTTTTCCAATGTTGGTCCATCAACTTCCGGAAACTGAGCAAAACAATTTGATGGTAGGGTAACTATAGCTATCAATCCTTCTGTGATGGCTTGTTTGGCTTTCTTAGCACACCAGAAAGCGATCACGCTAAAGAATGACGAGATAAGCAGTGCACCTGCATAATCATTCAACTTTGGTATGAAGGGATGTTAGAAATACACCTCATTTTGAGATATTCTCTACCATAATTTTTTGTAAGATCAATAGTAGTGGTTTTACAAGGGTGAAGAGAAAATAAGTAATATTTTCCTAATTTAAAATATATGACAAGCACACGCACAATCTAATGGATTTATTTTAATATCAAAATTTTTCTCGCCCTAATTAATTAAGGGGAGCATTATATTTAGGCCTTAAAACTCAAAATGATAGAGCACACTTGACCTTTCTTTGGAAGAAAACACACTCAAGACTTGATAGTCTAAACAAAAGGCTATATAAAAAAAATGTCAAAGTACCAAAATTTTCTTTTTAAGATATGTGACCATGTTAATGTGGATTGGTACGAATTTTCTTTTTTTGTTGCTAATGAAAACTTGGAATTAACTACTAGAACCAGGAACAAGTTAGCACCTTTACCGATTTCATATCTCTTTCAATGACTGTTAATGAGCCCTTGCATGTTTTCCGTTAAAAAATTTCATGTTATATAGCCTTGAGTTCAAAAGTTCAAGCATGTGGGATTTGGAGTCCCCTATGGTGTATATGTCATGTACTTTTTATCTTCTCACATGTTAAATTCAATTACAAATTCAAAGTATAATATTTAATGTACTGTAATCTTTACTCCATAATCTATGTAATCTAGATCGTGAAGTCAGTGTTTAGTACGTACATTCGTATCATTTCCTTTTCATTTTTCTTCATATCTTTGTCAATCAATGGTATGCTAGTATCTACATCTTGTATATATTCTAATGTCACCCAATGATGAGAATTCAATCATTTTACAAAAGTTAAGAAATCTCAAATTTCAACAAGACAAGTGCATCATAAATTCCATAAAATGTAATATCCAATACGAGAATCTTAACTACCCTTTGATCTAAAACTACATGTGGGAATCAAACATATCTATAGTATGCCAAACACCTCCATATATAGTCCTGCTGAAATAAACAAGATTTAACTAGGTTTTAGCACAGAATGAATTGCCACAATTCAAACAAGCAAATGATGAGCAGAATTTCCACTTGATGAATCACATTAATCTGCATAAATGGACGCAGTCATTTGTTTCTTTACTTTTCTTCCTTCTATGCAAATAATGTTAATTATTATTTATGGTTCGTCGTTGATACCAAGCAAAATAAAGCTACTTGTTTGGAGGTTTCTGCACAATGGATGGCAGTACGAGCTAACTGGGGTTGTGTTTAAATAGAGAAATATTTTATTACAAAAATACTTTTTTAAGGAGAAGCAAACAAGTTTTTCTATACTCTCACATTTGGGTGAATAAAATGCTTTTTGGAGTTCCTTGTCCTTGTTCCTGCAGTTCCTGTTTGTGTTAGCCTGATTTTGTTAGTTTTATCCCCTTCCCAAAAAAAAAAGCTTGCCTTGCACTGCTTTCATTTAGCAAAATGGAAATGCAATATATCAATATCTCTATCTANCATTACCCCCACCACAAAAAGAGGCGGCACAGGCTCTGATACCATTCGGGGCAGGATCGCTCTTAGATTTTGACTTAATGATTATGAAAGTCTTAATGAGTAATGAGTAAGTCAAAACATGTAAAACATGCAAAGAAAGTGTGTGCAAAAATGAATTAAAAAGTGAAGAAGGAGTAGAAGATTCGGAGTGAATAGTAACTTATGAACAGTGACATGAATAGTAAATGTGAACAGTAATGATGAACATGAACAGTAACTTCAAAAATTAAAAGGGATGATAATCCGGCGGTAGTCCGCACTGGAAAGCAGTAGGAAGAGGAAATGCTTATGAAAGGGAGCTAATCCGGCGGTAGTCCATACTGGAAAGCATAGGAGAAGGATAATGAATGTTTAATGAAAAGTAATTAAATAAAACTTAATATTAAACAAAATAACACTTACAACTTTGAAACTTCTTGAAATATACTTTGAAAAAGTTACAAACTTTGAGGAGAGCACAAGGGCTTTGATGAAGGGCTTTGAAGAGAGCTAATGACTTAATGAAACTTTGATGAAAGGAGAAAGTTTGAAAGGTTAGCTAGACTTGGCTAAGCTAAAGGGTTATTTTCTACCAAATATTTACATTGCTTCTTCTTGTGATGAATGTGTCTATTTATAGACTCTTGAGGGAAGGATGAATTCCAAATGGTTTGAAGTCCATTCTTGTCTTGTTGTATGAGGTGTGATGAAGTTTTTCATGATGTCTTCTTGTGATGACACTTGTAAAGTGGGGAAGCATTCTTTTCTTCTCTTGTTGACACATGTTTTGACACTTGGCATGATAAGGAGTCTTCATAAAACTTTGTTGACTTGTTGAATATGATGATAAGTTTGCATGTGAATTCTACAGCCTTTTAGTAACACTACACATGGGCTACAGCTGTTTGGAATCACTGCACATGGACGACAATCTTTGGGTGACTGTGTCACAATTCCATTGTGATGATATCTTGGTATTCTCCATCAAAGGCAGTATTCCAATAATCAAATATGTCGTCAGCCTCTGCATCTTGATAGAAAAGATGAAATGCCTCTAAGTCTTTTGCGTGATTTTTTTGAAAATAATGATCGGCTAATTGTTGAAAATTAATCTGAATTTTGAAAGGAACTTCGGGAATGGCTAAGTCTGAATATATTTTTTGATTATAATCCTCTGCAACAAGAGTTTGATATTTAATGGAAAGCTCTTTTGCAATGGTACTAGCTCTCCAATGTCCAATTTGCTTTCGTAAAGAAAGATTATGACAAGGCCAGGGATACTCAGAGGAGAGAATGTAAGGTTTGACTAGATATTTTTTGAGTAGGATTTTGTGTTGAGCAGGATAACAAATTCCTTTGATCCATTCTGGGGCTTTACTTTGAATGAGTAGCTCGACATATCTTTTTGGAGGAAACTTATCAAAGGCATGTATAATACAATGAGATAGTTTTCTTCCAAATCCTTTTAATTGATCAGGGTTGGTAATGAGAATATTAGCAAGATATCCATAATCTAAAAGCTTTTGAGGGGTTAAAACTATTGGTTCTTTGTTGAAATAGATTGTGATAGGAAGATATTGGGAGAGGTCTAATGAGGCTCTACATATGCTATAGGTAAGGTGACATTTACAGTCAGGCATGGAAAGGGGAATTTCTATGCACAAAGGGTATGTTTTGAGGCATTCAAGGTTTTTGAGACCATGATAACATTCCCATGTCCAAGTCATACCTGGAATGAGTTTGTAGTTATAAGCGAATTCAATTAAAGCCTTCTGAATAAATTCTTGCCTGTTGAGCTCAGTCTCTTGAAGAGTTTGATGAACAAATTCTCTACAATCAGCATCTAGTAACTGATTGAGAAAACTGTGGGAGAAGAAGAAAGCTCTTGATTTCTTCGTTTCTTTTTCTACTTTTGCTTTAACCAGTGGGGTTAAAGTTATAATCTTTTCTTTTCCTTTAGCCAGTGGGGCTAAAGTTCTGATGCTCTCTCTCATCTCACTTTTGTCTCCATACTCTCTTTTATCCTTATCTTTAGCCAGTGGGGCTAAGATAACACTCTTACTGGTCTCACCTTTTGCTTTAGCCAGTGGGGCTAAAGTTATATCTTCTAAAGCATCAAGTTCTTTGATTCTGCTTTCATCCAGTAGGGATGATGATGATATTCCACTGTGAGCCAGTTGGGCTGACAGGGCTTCAACTTGTCTTTTGAGAAGTTCATTTTCTTTGATCAGCTCAAGATTATTGGCAGTAATATTATTGAGAAAATATTCATTTGTTCCACAAGTACGACAAGTTTTGTAATGAAATTTATGATGAGAAAAAAGAAAATAGTCTGCTACTATTTGCAAGACTAATGACTTATTATTAAAGTCACTAATATTCCAAATATTATTGTTTCTAATCATTAAGTCAAAACTGAGTTACGATCCTGTCATAAATGGTTTCAGAGCCTTGCCACCTTTAAATTGAGTGGGGGTAATGGGTGTGTGAGAGCGCTGTCTCATCTTTCAACAAAAGATTCTCTTTCAAACAAAATGTTTATCTTACATGGCTAGGTGGTTTTGCTACAGAGTCAATAGATTTCATGGTTATGGTTTGTTAGAAGATCAAGTTTTAATTAGACATTACAGAAGTCTCCTTCTCAACAAAGAATTTGTTCAAACAGCAGATCCTTACTACATTTGGGTTCTTAGATATCAAGTCTCATTAAGATAAAAAAAGAATTGCATATCTAGCTGTCTAAGTCAGATGGTAAGATATTATGGTCCTTACATAGAAAATCAAAAGCATGCTTACTGGTTCTATAGTAATAGAGTTCAATACCTAATAAAGGAACATCCTTATGAAATAGAAGAAATTAAACATTATCAAAAGTTTGCTCAATATTATTTTAGAAAGCTTGCTTATCTAGCTGTCTAGTCATCATTCTAAATATTTTTTTACGAAGTTCATTAAGCTGAACATAGATCTTTAAAGTCCAAGACTTTGTAGGATATCAAGACTTTAAGAAGATTAAGAGTTTTTCTTGACTTAGCGTTGGTAAGCCTGAAGCGTGTTTCCGGTAGTAAGACCCAGGGGAGGTAGTAAAACCGTTGGTAAGCGTGGTGTTCCCAGTGAGTTCAAGAAAGATAATTAATTAGATTAAAGTTAAGATTGATTATAATGTCAAGGATGACTAGAGGATTGTTGTCTGGAAAACATGAACCTTTTAGCTCAGATATTCAAGAATATGACTATTCAATAGATGATCAAGATGATGAAATAGATTATCAAAATAATGAGATTTCATATGAAGATGAATGGGAGTTAGAAAATACTAGATATGAACCATCAACTCGTTACAATTCTACTAGAAGATCATTAGATTTCTCTTCAATAAATTCATCAAGAATTAACTTTAAAACAATTATTCCAAAACATGTTTATCAAAAAACTCAAGATTTAGATTCTCCTCATATGTTTCCTACTAGGTCTGATTTTCAAAGTCAACTTAAGGTCATATCAAAAGAGTTTCAACTAGATAAAGAATATCTTAGGAAAGAATTCATGAGAGTCTCAAACAAAGAAAAAAGACATTGGTATTTCAAAAGATTTAATAGTCATTCAAGGGATATTCCCAAGGAAATTTACTATCATGAATTAAATATCATGGAAATCAACATGCCTTTCTTCGAATGGTTCGAAGAATATGCTTAAGTAAATGACATATTTTATCCTTATTCTCAATACAAAAAGATCAATACAAACACTAGGATAAGTCAAAATTGGAAAACTTCATCAGATACATCAATTACTGTTGTCCATCATCCTTTAGAAGAAATTACTGTAAAAAATGTTCATAATGAAGATGTAATAACATCACCTTTCAAAATGACACATGATCCTGACAAGGACAATCATTCATTAAAAGATTTAAAAAATATACAGTGTCAAAATAATTTTACAAATCAAATACTCAAGACTGTTTCAGATTAAATGATTAGAGTAGAGAATACACTTTCTTCTCCTCCTTCATTAGGTCATTCATTAAATCCTCCTTCATTAGGTTCCCCTTCTTTAGGTCCTACTTCTTCAAAACCTTCTTCTTCTCCTTCAATAACTTTCAGTAGTTCAAAAATTCAACAGCCTATTTATAAGATACCAAACTTTTTTAAGATCAAAGATCAAAGATATTAGGTTTGGAAATGAAGATGCATTAAACCTAATAGTAGAAAAGCTCAATAAATTGGATAAGAAACAATCAATTAACATGATCAAAAATGAAGAAGATGAGTTAGCAGTCAATAAAGTTTTTAAACAGAATCTAAGATTAGGTCAAAGAACTAATCAAACTAGGAATTATTATCCAAGACCTACTCTTCCTGATATTCAATTTAAAGGAAGAAGTCAATATGTTCATTCAAGCTATGATGGAACTAGTATTTATGAATGAAACATTGATGGTATGAGTGAACATGAAATATTGAATCATACAAATGAAATTCTCATGGCAGTTTATGCATTTAAAGTCAAAATTCCTTCAATAGATCAAAGAAATATCCTTAGAATTATCATTAGTGGTTTCACAGGTCAACTTCGAGGTTGGTGGGATAATTATCTCACTGAAGATCAAAGATTAGAATTAGAAAATTCAATAGATCTTGAAACCAATAATTCAACATGTATAGAACTTTTAATTTATGCTATCATTAAACATTTCGTAGGTGAACCTCAAAGCTTTCAAGAAAAATCATTAGAAATCTTAGCCAACTTAAGGTGTAGAAAACTCTCAGACTTAAGATGGTATAAAGGTGTGTTTTTCTTAAAAGTGTTCTTAAGAACTGATTACAATGTAGCTTATTGGAAATAAAAGTTTATCTGTGGTCTTCCTAAGCCATTTGCAGAAAAAGTCAAAGAAAGATTAAGAAATTTTGGAACTCAACAAGGATTATCATTAACTCAAGTTTACGAAACCTCTTTATATGGTTAGTTAGTCAGTGCTATCAATCAAGAAGTAATAATTGAGTGTAATGATATAAAGTTCAAAAATAAGATTCAAAAAGATAGTCATAAGAGAAAATATGAGTTAGGGAATATTTGTAATCAAATGGGAATTGATACAAATTTGATTCCTCCCTCTTCAAGAAATAGGAAAAATAAAAAATTCTTTTGGAAAGAATTTAGGAACAAGAAATTCAAAAGGAATAGGAAATCCTATGATAAAGATGAATCAAACAAGCCTTCAAAAGAGTCATTTTCAAAAAATCAAAATAGAAGTTCAAAGTCTAGAAAATCATTCAAAGGTCCAGTTTGTTATAAGTCTGGTCAAATAGGACATTACCAAAATAATTGTCCAATGAAGAAAAAGATAAATTCATTAAATATTAGTGATCAATTGAAAGAAGAATTAAGTAAATTATTCACCAACAAAGTTTCAGACTCGGAGAATGAATCTGAAAAAGATCTTTCGGAACAAAATTCTGAAGAAGATCAATTAGAAAATATTTATGATATTCAAGATGAATCATCTGCTTCAGAATTATCTGAATCTATAACAGGTGAACTTTGTGTTTAAAATTGCAAAGATCCAGATTGTGCTGGAAATTACAAGAAGTCAATAAATGTTATTTCATCAAAAGCTCATTTTCTCATAGATGTCATAAAAAAGATAGAGGATGAGAAAATCAAAAAGGAATATCTTTTAAAGTTAAAAGATATCATAGATCAAGAGAAACCAAATATACCCAATATCAAACCTATAAGTCTTAGTGATATACTTTCGAAAATGAATTCAAAACAGCATGTAGTTTCTGTCAAAGATCTTCAAAATGAAATCAAATGAGTCAAAGAAGAAATTAGGCAATTAAAGCAAAATCAGAATCAAATAGAATTACGATTGTTTAACTTATCATTAAAGAATCATATCAATAGTCAAGAGTCTAGTCAAAAGGATAAAGATGAAGATGTTGGACAATCTTCAGATTCTCATGAAACTTATTTGAATATCATCAACAAAATTCAAATTCAAAAATGGTATTGTAAGATATCATTAATCATTAATGAGGAATATCATAGAAGTTTCATAGCTCTAATAGACTCAGGAGCAGACATGAATTGTATTCAAGAATGATTAATTCCTACTAAGTACTATGAAAGGACTTTAGAGTCTTTAACTAGTGCTAATGGTTCAAAACTCCAAATAGAGTATAAGTTAACCAAGACTCAAATTTGCAATAAAGGTATATGTTTCAAAAATACTTTCATCTTAGTCAAAAATATTTCAACACCTGTCATATTAGGAACTCCTTTCCTTACTCAAATCTATCATTTTCATGTAACATCTCAAGGAATACATACTATTCAAGGTGGCAAAGAAATCATATTTGAATTTCTTAGATCAATGAAAGACAAAAATGTTAATAAAATTCAAAATTATTCAATCTCTGTTATCAATATGATAATGAAGAAACAAAAGCAAATTCAATACTTGAATCAAGAAGTTCATTACAGGAGAATAGAAGAATAGATTCAAAATCCTCAAGTCAAAGATAGGATAGAGAAATTCAAAAGAAGATTCAAAATGAAGTCTGTGCCGATCTTCCAAATGCTTTTTGGCAAAGGAAGAAGCATATGGTGGAATTACCATATGAAAAAAAAATTCATGAAAGTAAAATTCCTACCAAGGAAAGACCTATTCAAATGAATAAAGAATTGGGAGAAATCTGTAAAAAAGAAATTCAAGAGTTGTTAGACAAGAAGCTCATTAGACCAAGTAAGTCTCCTTGGAGTTGTGCAGCTTTTTATATTAATAAACAAGCTAAACAAAAAAGAGGAGTACCCAAGTTAGTCATAAATTATAAGCCTCTCAGCAAAGTTCTTCAATGGATTAGGTATCCAATACCTAACAAGAAAGATTTAATTAGTCGTTTATATAATTCATCAGTATTTTCAAAATTTAATATGAAATCTGGTTTTTGGCAAATTCAAATTCATGAAAAGGGCAGGTACAAAACTGCTTTCACAGTTCCATTTAGACATTATGAATGGAATGTCATGCCATTTGGTCTAAAAAATGCACCATCATAATTTCAAAATATTATGAATGATATTTTCAATCATTTGTCAATATTCACCATTGTCTACATAGATGATGTTTTAGTATTCTCAAACTCAATAAATCACCATTTTGAGCATTTAGAAACATTTTTTTTTTTATATAGTCAAACAAAATCGTTTGGTGGTGTCAGCCAAGAAAATGAATCTGTTCCAAACAAAAATTAGATTTTTAGGATTTGATATTCATCAAGGTACCATTAAGCCTATTAGCAGATCAATATAATTTTTAAACAAATTTCTAGATGAAATCAAATATAAGAATCAATTACAAAGGTTCTTAGGATGCTTGAATTACATTTCTAATTTCATTCCAAATTTAAGACAGAAATATAAACTACTATTCAAAAGACTTAGGAAAAATCCCCTTGTTTGGAATAAAGAAATGACTCAAGTCATTAAAGATTTAAAAATCCTGTCTCAAAATCTTCCTTGTTTAGGAATTCCAGATCCTTTAGCCTATATGATAGTAGAGACTGATGCTTCTGATATAGGTTTTGGGGGAATCTTAAAGCAAAGAAAAATAGGAAATAGTCAAGAACAAATAGTGAGATACCGTTCAGGACTATGGATCGAATCTCAAAAGAATTATTCTACAATCAAAAAAGAAGTTTTATCCATTGTTTTGTGCATCTAAAAGTTTCAAGATGATTTAGTCAACAAAACTTTTTTATTGAGAGTGGATTGCAAAGCTGCAAAAGATGTTTTACAAAAAGATGTTCAAAATCTAGTTTCTAAACAGATTTTTGCAAGATGACAAGCAATCTTATCTTATTTTGATTTTCAAATAGAATTCATTAAAGAAGAGAAAATTTTCCTTCCTAATTTCCTTACTCGTGAATTCCTACAGGGAAAAAATGAGTAAGAAGAATTCAGCAGCCAGTGTGTCAAAGGCGTCACCATCCACTTCAAAACTTGTACCATCATCATCATTAAATTCACTAAATCCACAAGCAACCCCATTTAAATCTGTCTTATCTCAACACTAATTCCTTCCTAACACAAAAGCTCTCCCAAGTGAAGCTTTCTCCTTTCATCAAAGTTTTCATTAAATTTTCATCAAGTTTCAAAGCCTAAGTTAGAAAACTTTTCATCAACCTTCAAAGACCCTTGTTCTCTTCTCCTTATGTATCAAATTTTGTAATTACTTTCAAAACAAGTTTTCAAGAACTTTCAAAGTTGTAAGTGTTACTTCATTCAATATTAAGTTTTATTTCAATATTTTTGTATTATGCATTCATAATCCCATCTTTGCTTTCCAGTGCAGACTACCGCCGGATTAACTCCCTTTCATAAGCATTCATCCATGTCCTTGCTTTTGAGTGCGGATTACCACTGGATTAGCCCCCCTTTTAATTTTTGACGTTTCTGTTCATTTTTACTATTCATCATTACTGTTCATTATTATTCACAAGTTACTGTTCATTCCAAACTTTTACTTATTTGCATGTTTCAAATTAATTTCTGCACCATTTTCATTAAGTTTTTGACTTACTCATTAACTTTGTTCATTCATAATTAATCATTAAGTCAAAACTGAGTTACGATCCTGTCATAAATGGTGTCATAAATTGTATATATATATATACGATCCTGTCATATATATATATATATACTCTTAACTATAACTTTGATTTGGAACATGAATATTATTTTTATTTTTAGTGAACTACAAAAAATATTGATATAGTTCGAATATAAATATTATTTGAAAAAGTTTACTTTTTTATCATTAGTAAGAAATATTGTCAGTTATACAAATGAAGTGATATGAAATAGTAATTAAATTTAGTATAAGAGGACAAGTTTAGTGAAAGGGGGAATGCATGAAGGATATTAATATCTAACAGTAGCTATATACAGTTAGTTACACAACATTTTATCTTTTGTAAGAAACTATACAAGAACAAAGGATATTAATCTCTAACAGAAATCTAAGTTAAATTTTTGAATTCAAATTTAATTTCTCATTACACCCTCACAAGAAGATGGATTCGTCACAGACACCAATCTTGTCTCTCAAGGTGCATAAAGCAGAAGGAAGGGGTGGTTTGGTCAATAGGTTTACTAGTTATTATTGGGAGGAGACATGAGCAAGAGTGAGTGAATAAAAAAATCACCTTTTCTCTTACATAGTGATAATCAAGCCCAATATGTTTTAAGTTTGAGTGATTGATGGGATTAGAACATAAATAGGTCACAGCTATGTTGTCCTAGATTTTTTTTGGTCACAGCTGTGTGCGAGTGGAAACAAGAATGAATGAAGTTAGACCATAATAGAGGGAATCTTGCACGTTTCAAAGAGAAAACTAAAAATATTGGCAATGACGAGAATGACTATTGCAAGTTTTTCTTCATGTAAAACGAAATTCCCCAGGAAACCCAGAACCCATTTTCCCCAAACTGCCACATCCATAATTCAAATTATTGATATTACCTTTCCCCTCATGTTGAGCTCGAAAATTAATGGTAGAATAAGAACAAGAAACAGAATTTCTCGAAGACAATGATGATGAAAACACACATGGTCCAATATAAGATAAAGGGTTTGCGAAGAAATAATTCAAGAGTCTATAAGCAAAACCCTTTCCCAGTGGATTATTCAACTTCAGTGCCATTAGTACAAAAGCAATCAACACAGTTAAAAAGGGCTAACCAACCAAGATCTTTTGGAAAACACAGTAATGGCTGAGGTCAACAGAGAAATTCAAAATTTCATTGTCTTACTTGCTTGAATAGAAAACAGAACCACATCCAGCTTTGGGATTCTCTTTGGGCTTCCCAGGTCTGTCCGTCGCCGGTGTCGCCACCTCTGAACCACCAACGAAAGACAAAGCCATGACCTTTCCTTCGCGGCTCACTCACTCTCAGCATACACTATGAGCCTGCGTCACGCTCTGCTATCACCGCTGGGCACTTTGACCAAATAAATGTAGAAAGGAAACTTAAATAACAAAGGACAAAACTTAGGTAAAGTTCTATAGGTGCTGGTGGTGCTGTTCCTCAATTAAAATAGAATATGTGTATTATTTTGTACACATCAGCAGCCACCTCAACTTCACCTATCTAACCCCGTTAACCTTTTTTTCTTCACGCATCACTTCACCTTCTCCATAATCACCATCACATCTCACTATCAAATATTTTCCTGCTCCACCCCAAAAACCAGGTTTTTATTTATCTAAACCAGAAGCAAGAGTTGCAAAAGTTGTTGGCAGATTAATTAGTGCGAAAATTATCAAAACTTCCAAAAATTGATGAAAATCAGAGAGTGATAAGAGTAAGGGAGACGTACATAGGGAGAGAAGTGATCCAGGGACAAGTCCTGTACAAGCAAGGGCAATGAGACGCCGTTATGGCCAATTCCGGCGAAGACCATATCGGGACAAACTCCGGCACTACCACTGGAGGTATTTTGAAGTCTAAATAGAAATTAGTTACCATTTTTTTTTTCATTTTTCCATTTTCCTTATCTGGGTTCATGCATATGTGGGCATTTTGTTTGTATATTGATGAACACAGGATAAATGGTTTGGGCATTCTAAATTTTATTTGATAGCAACAATCTTTCAGTTAATGAATGCATTCTAAGTGTTTGATAGAATGTCTCAGTGAAAGAAGTAACACTGTGTTTATATTCTTGCTCTCTTGTTCTGATGTCTGAAGTCTCTTAGCAATTAGAAAGTAAATAAAGTATCTAATTCATTATCCAGTATAAAAAGAACCAACGTACTTATAAAATATGAAAAGCACTGCATAGAGTTCTTAAAGCCATGATAATATTATGCCATGAAAAGCATTTGAACGAGTAGAACAGTAGTTGCTAACTTTGATCGTTGCCTCTCATAATACTTTGAACATGCATGAATGCATAAGAGAGCAACCAGAAATCACATTTTGTAAATTTAATTTAAAGTTTTATTCCTCTAGGTAAGCAATATAAATTCATCAAGCCTATCACTATTATTCCATCTTCTAGAATAAGTGGTGATTCAGTTCCTATTCTGTAAGAGATAAGGATGTTATGTAATATTGTGCTATTCTTAATCTATTGCAATCTCTTAGCATACAAGATTTGTATGCGCTAGCTTTCAGACCATTTCATGTGCTTTAAGTTTAAGGCTGTATATTGTTCTTTTGTTCTGCATTGTAGTTTGATTTTGGAATTAGACTAATATATATCAAAAATTAAGGAAGAATTAGATGAAGCATTCTAGCATACAGAGAACATGACATACTTAGTGGCAAAGATGGTTTTGTAATTAACACAGTTTACTACTTTAAGGATTACATAAAAATTGATAACTTAATCTTGTATAGATTCTACTCTATGATACATTTTTAGTGCTTGTGGAGTAGTAAATTAGTGTGTGTGGGAGCTTTTAAATTCTAAAGAAAAATGATGCCTATACATCCTTAAGAGGTGGACTAAGCATGCTCGAAGTGGATGTGTTCTAGACAACAAGGGATACATTGTCAAAGAAGATCCAAAGCTAGTTGTCTTAAATCGCTTTAAGGATTTGTGTCGAAATGCAGTAGAAATATCAAGCAAAGCTGTTGAATCTGAAGATGCTTCCACATTTTTTGCAAGAAAATTGGTGGAACTTGGCATTGAAGTTGATAAGATATTGAATAAAAGTTCTTCCACACAAAGTACAGATTTTGTTAATGTAAATGGTCAAGCTAATGAAGCTGCAACAGGTGACAGAGCTATTGCTTCAACTGAAAAAAATAATGAATCTCAAGCCAAGGGTATAAAAAGAAAGGATGGTGTGTCTCGTGTAAAAGGTAGACCTAAAAGTTGTGTGGAGAAAAAATAAAAAATAAAACGAGATGCTCACAAGTGCAGTCCACTGAGAAAATTTTTTACCCCACCATGCCCACTCCAATTATACTATATGGCCAATCACAGGTACTTACTTATGTTGCAGAAATTTAATTGATCTTATTGCTCACTGTTATATGTATTTTAATTTTTTTTTTTTTTTACAGCATGTGCCATTTTTACAGGGATGTCAAGTTCCTACAGTAGCTCATATGAGTATGACCTAGGTATAGTGTCCTGTCATTTTTAAGAGATTCTTTGGGCATCCTTGTTAGAAGTCCATACATTTGAATCATCCAAGCATTGTCTGTAGCATCACCATTGCTGGTTTCATTATATGTCCATTAATTTGAATTGCATATCCAAGCATTGTTTTTAAGGACCACCGTTGCTGGTCCTATATATCTAATAGAAGATCAAAAGAGATGCTAGAGTATTGTTGGCTGTTATCATGTTCTTTTATTCCTTTTGGATCTTTTAAACACCATAATCAATTATATTCTTTTAGATCAAAAGAGGGAGGTCTATGGTTTAGAGATAAATATTAAACCTTAGTGACAGTTTCTAAATTTCAAAAGCTTAATTTTGCAGGAAAATACTATGGAGCAGCTTCCAATGCCAAGACATCAAATTTTAACAAAGGATGAGGACAAAAGTTGCTGCAGTGGGCATTCTCTTAAGCCAAGACATGATTTCAACTAGTTTTTTGTATAGGCCTATTTGATGTTCAATTGCTTGATGAAAATCAACTATTTTGTCATTTTGTTACAATTTCTAAACTTTGTTTGCTAGTCCAGAAGAATTTAAGTAGTTTTACAGCTTTATTTGTTTGCTTAAGTCTAGTTCAATGATTCTACATTTTTTCTTGTATATGATTTTGACATTATCATGAAGCAATCTCCACATTTCTTCAATTTATCCTCATTTTAATTTTAGGAGAGAATTCCTTTTCAAAGAAAAGGTGTGTAGTTTCTTGTGTATCCTAAATTAATAAATGATATAGCATTCCTCACATATTTAAACGTTTGGGAATGCATAAAACATTATGGAAGAAGTAACAATTAAACCAGAAAAAAAAAAGGAGCAGAACCATATAAGATAGAGCTTGTTGCCCAGCTGAATGTAGACGAAGAGCTTTTTCATCTTCTCTCACTTCTTGAGCCAATTGACAAAGTTTATGGATAAGACCCTCTAAATTGAACATGTATGTACTATCTGCCTATTTTTAATACAAGAAGTCACTATCACTTAATTTATGACATCCAAAAGACAACCATGTCAAAAAATTACACATTGTACGAAGAAGAAAAAGGAAGAAAAGAGATTTCTAACTCTTTCGAACAAAAAGAAATGAGAAACCAAATTGAATTCTTGAATTTTATTTACATTGTTTGAACAAGTCCTAGATCACTCACTCACCCAGGGTATCATACAAATGGTAAGCTTATCACTTAGCAAAATACAAGTAAGATAAATAAATAATATGGAAGAATTGTGACATAATTTAAGACATCAACAGTTACATTCTTCTCTAGAAGAAGATAAACCTAAGGCCCTAATTATGAAGCTTGAGAAGTATTTGTTGTACATGAATTACATATAGCATACAAGTTAAGTCAGACAGAGGAGCAGGCAGAGGTTACATCATATATTGAAATTAACATGGGATACTAAATATTTTCCTTGTTTCTTCGCCATCCACATATGTCTTGGTGGTGTAAGGTTCTCTTCACAGAATTCTGGCTCTTCCTTGATTTTTGAAAGCTCAGTTCTCAATATTTCCTCCATATCCTTCCTTGAGTCAATTCTTAGACTTTAGCAGATCCCTAAGACTACGTTTAAAATTTAACAACTGTCACCACTTATGTCCTGACCCATTTGCTTTCGGACTGTTGTTCGGATATTATAGGTGCCCCTTAAAATTTTCTGAAATCTTGATGCTTTCTGCTCGTTACTGGTTTTGAATTGACTCAAGGTACCAATAGGGTTGAAAGGTATTAAGTTCACCACCTGCTTGACAAGGATCAAGACCATATGCAAATATCAAGTTAAGATATTAAACTTGGTAACACTATAAATGCTGCAATTTACTATATATATAAACTCAGAGCTTACCACTTGAAATGTCTAGCAGTTTCCCTAGTTGGTGGGCATGTTGCTCTTCATCATTCACCCCATCAAGCATTATGTACTCAATTAAAATTTTTTGTTGACTGTAATTACGAATTAAATATTTTAGGCCCCTAAAATGACTGAAGAAGTGAACAGCACCAAAGCATACAAGTTCAAATAATATTCAGAAGTAACATGAAAACCTATAATTGTCACCTGTTCCTTTGATATTCTTGTAGTGTATTCATAAGTTTTTCCAAAGGGAAAGCACGAGCAGAAGGCATTATTTGGCAACGGATGTCTTGGACTGGAGCATGCAGTGAGACTGCTAAGTTCAAACCAGGCAGATCATTATGAAGCTTGTTGATAGCATGGATGATGCCAACCTATTAACAATGCAAATATACCCTTCATAAGCCAGAAACATGCTTATCTCTTACAGAATAGGAATTGAATCACCACTTACTCTAGAAGATGGAATAATAGTGACAGGCTTGATGGATTTATATTGCTTACCTAGAGGGAAAAAACTTAAAATTAAATTTACAAATGTGATTTCTAGTTGCTCTCTTATGCATTCATGCACGTTCAAAGTATTCTAAGAGGCAACGATCAAATTTAGCAACTATTGTTCTACCCGTTCAAATGCTTTTCATGGCATAATATTATCATGGCTTTAAGAACTCTATGCAGTGCTTTACATATTTTATAAGTATGTTGGTTCTTTTTATACTGGATAATGAATTAGATACTTTATTTATTTTCTAATTGCTAAGAGACTTCAGACATCAGAACAAGAGAGCAAGAATATAAATGTAGTATTACTTCTTTCACTGAGACATTCTATAAAACACTTGGAATGCATTCATTAACTGAAAGATTGTTACCATCAAATAAAATTTAGAATCCCCAAACCATTTATCCTATGTTCATCAATACAAACAGAATGCCCACATATGCATGAACCCAGATAAGGAAAATGGAAAAATGAAAAAAAAATGGTTATTAATTTCTATTCAGACTTCAAAACACCTCCAGTGGCAGTCTTTGCCGGAATTGGTTTTACTGGTGTCTTCTTGCCCTTGCCTGTACAGGACTTGACCCTGGATCACTTCTCTCCCTATGTACATCTCCCTTACTCTTATCATTCTCTGTTTTTCATCAACTTTGGGAAGTTTTGATAATTTTCGCACTAATTAATCTGCCAACAACCTTGCGACTCTTGCTTCTCTGTTGGCTTAGATAAATAAAAACCTGGTTTTTGGGGTGGAGCAGGAAAAGATTTGATAGTGAGATGCGATGGTGATTATGGAGAAGGTGAAGTGATTCGTGAAAGAGAGATGGAGAAGGTGAAGTGATGCGTGAAGAAGAAAGGGTTAACGGCATTAGATAGGTGAAGTTGAGGTGGCTGCTAATGTGTACAAAATAATACACATGTTCTATTTTAATTGAGGAACAGCACCACCAGCACTTATAGAACTTTACTTAAGTTTTGTCCAATAACAAAATGCTGTAGTGAGAAAGTTATTTACGTAAATAATGTATTTTTTAAAAAATTAAAAATTAAAAAAAAAAAGACTTTTGGCAGGGGCAGGCCCATGGGACACGCTAGGGCTCCTGCGGCGCATCTTTACTGGACGCGCCCCACGGCGAGTCTCCCCTTGTCATTTCCTCCTCAATTTTTCAGAGATGGGTGCATGCCTCGGCGCATCCCATTTTGTCTTTGATCCTTGTAATTTTTTCGACGTGACTCCATTGGCTGGTGGCGTATCCGAATTTTATAAATTCCTCCCCTTCGAACAGTCTTCACACAGCAAGAGCGGAAATAATATTTGGGTGAGCCTTCCAAGCAGTCTTCACACAATAGCAGCGGAAACAATATTTGGGTGAGAGATAGCTCACAGAAGAGAGAAATTTATATTCACAGAAGGTATGTTTAGATTTTAATTACTGCTTAATATTAATAAGTGTTCTTATTTATTCTAAATTTTGATGATTTTAATAATTATTTTTATTTATTTGATAGTATTAGTATAAATAAAAGAGATGATATTTATATATTAATTGTATATGATAATATTTAAGTTATTTTTTTATCTTTAGTTTGATAATATTTAGTAGTTTATGTTTTCGGGGATTCTATGATACTATGTAAGTATGTCATACTACACTGATGTGACAAACATACATAATTTTTATATTTTATTATATATAAAATATAATTTATTTAATTTTTTAAATAAACTTAAAAATAGTTAATTTGAACACATGTCATTTATTTATTGGTTATTCCTATGTAGTATGACATACTACATAAATACTAAAAGTATCTAAGAAACCTCCTTATGTTTTTTATTGTAATATTACTATAAATAAATGTTTACATAAAATTTGAATTTAGCTTAATATTTAGTAGTTTATGATTATTATATATTATTATACTGAAATATGATATATTTGATTTTAATTTTAAGAGAAAAATGTTGATATTCGTTTATTACAATGGTCAAGTATATAATGGAAAACAATGAGTCACGTATGAAAGTGCGAATCTTGTATGCATGATGTTGAAACATAAACTTATACTACAAAGTCTTAAAGAGGTGATACAACGAAAATTACGTCTTGATCCCAATAAAGTGATCAAGAACATCAAATATAGATTTCCTATTTCAGCTAACCCCTTATATTATGGTGTTATTGATCTTGTGGCTGATAAGGATATAATGTGCATGTATGAAAATCACTCACAGCATGTCAATCTTGGAGCAATGGAGGTTTTCGTGGAGACTGAAATCACAAAGCATGATGATAGTGATTTTCAGATTGTTGATGATTGTGGGCCAAGTTCTATACCTTGTTCAGTTTATATGCATAATCAAACAGAATTAGAAAATGACCGCTATTATTGGCCACATGTTGACTCATCTGGGTTTCAGTATGGTATGCCTAGTTCGAGTCAAACTTTTCAGCCACCAGAGAAGCATGACTATGATTGTTATGACTAGTGGTTCAATTCAGATATTGGACAGGGGAGAGACATCGAAGAACAGGAAACAGGACATGAAGAGGAACCATTGCTTAATGGTGCTAATTCTCCTATTGATCCTCTAATTACGTTAAGTGATGATGAAAATTACATTCTAGAGGAAGATGATGCATCTAGTGATGAAGAATATCAACATAGTTTGGATCTGAATGTACAATTATTGGGCGTTGAATCCGGTTGTCCCAAGCAGGAAATGGTGCAGCCGTTGCAGTGTTGTGAACCTGTCCCAGTTTATTCAGTAGTTAACTGAGATGCAATGCGAATTACTGATAATACCGAGATTTCAGATGAACATAGAGCGTGAGAGAAAGGTAGAGAGTTGTCAATTGGACAACAATTTTTTACAAAAAATGACGTTCAGATTGCTGTGAAGGAATACTCACTGCAAATACATAAGTCCTTCATTGTGATCGAGTCAAATCCGACTATGTGGAATGTTATTTGTCCAAATAAGGCTACTGGTTGTAATTGGAGACTTCGAGCCTGCCGAAGGAGTTAGAGCGGAATATGGGAGATTAGAAAGTATAGCGGTCCGCATACTTGCACAAATCCTTTGATAACGCAAGATCACAAGAAGTTAGATATTAATGTGATAACGTTAAGCATTTATGGAATGGTTGAAGAGAGTCTTGATGTATCAATTAAGTTGATACAGGAGCGAATATCGGTAGACTTTTCCTATCGAGCATCGTACAGAAAAACATGGTTAGCAAAGCAGAAATGCATTGAAAAGTTGTTCGGTAGTTGGAATGAAAGTTATAATTTATTGCCTAGATGGATGGTAGCAATGCGAGCGACAAATCCTGGAATTGTTGTAGAATGGTTCTTGGATAATAATCAGATCAATAGTCAATCAAATGTCCAGGAAAAGATGTTTCGTCGTGTCTTTTGGACATTCAACGCATGTGTTGATGCATTCACTTTTTGCAAGCCTGTGATTCAAGTGGATAAGACTTTCTTGAGTGGCAAATATCGGGGGACGTTGCTGATTGCTTCTACATAGGATGGCGACAAGTCACCATTGCCTCTTGCATTTGCTATTGTCGAAGGTGAAGTTAAAGATGCATGGACGTAGTTTTTGACCTTAGTTCGTCGTCACGTTGTTCGAGATCGTCGAAATTTGACAATAATTTCTGATCGCCATGTAAGTATACTATCTTCAATTGCAGATGCTAGCGTAGGTTGGAGTCCGCCACTCGCGTGCAATTTCTTTTGCTTGCGACATATCGTTAGCAATTGGAATACACATTTCAAGAATAAAACCCTGAAAACAAAAATATACATAGCAGGTATGTTAAATTTTGTTGTCATCATAGTTGTATATTTGGCTTAAATGAACTATTTCTTAATATTCAAATATTCATGACCCAATTTGACAGGTAGCCAATTTAAATCCCTTAAATTTAAAGAGTTTATTATGGATATACAAAGTCGATGCGAAGACGATCGAGCATGGAAGTATGTACAAAATCTTGATGATGCAAAATGGACTTTGTAAGGAGATACTGAGGGGAGACGTTATGACATGATGACCACCAATTTGGCTGAGAATATTAATGACACATTGAAGGGTGTTCGTAACATGCCCATTACTGCCCTGGTTAGAGCAACATATTATAGGTTAAATAATATTTTCACTAAAAAAATGGATGAAGCTGGTAATATGAGAGCTAGTGGACAACAATGGACCGAGTATGTCATGAATAAGATGCGTGAAAATTCACGAGAGGCATCATCACACAAGTCTCGTTTGTTCAACAGGGACACCGATTTATTCGAGATTGAGAAGAGGTATAATATGAGAACCAGGACTGTTGGACGCACGTTTGTTGTCAATCTAAATGAAAAAATGTGTAGTTGCGGTAAATTTAAAGCCTTTCATTCCCATGTTCATATGCAATATCTGCTTGAGCGTCTGCTTTCCTCAATGAATGGTCTTATGTGAATCCGATATACTCAATTCAAAATTTAGTGAATGCGTATCGTGGACAGTTAATGCCTATTGGTGGACAGGAATATTGGCCGGAGTTCCAGGGGATACATAGTAGCCCCAACCCTGCGATGCTGAGGAAGAAAGGTCGTCCTGTTATAAATCGCATTCGAAATAAGATGGATTTGCGGGATCCAAGTAAAACCCGAACAATAATAAAATGCAGTATTTGTCGCACGGAAGGGCATAATAGGCAAAACTGTCCACTTAGAAGAATGCATGATCCATGAACGAATTACTTACTTGTAGAATTTGAAATTTTTATGTTATATTTGTTATTGTTTTGATTACTAATGACAAATAGTCTGGATATGCGGCATATTATTTAATTATATCTTGTTTAGGTTTCAAAAGTTTAAATAATGATATAACGTATGAACTCAAATATAATAATAATCTACATCTCTAATAATAATCATATCATGTGTACAATAACAATCTAATACTAACGCCTATGTCGGAACAAATGCCCGCCTGTCCCACATCTGGGGGGTCTACTGACACGTCGTGGTAGTTCTTCTTCAGCAGGTTGTCTGGCTGGTGGTGGCAGTTCTTCCTCGGCAGGTTCGATGGCTGGTGGTGACAGTTCTTCCTTAGCAGGTTGAGTGGCTGATGGTGTCATGTAATCATACATGTCCCCTGATGGAAATAATTTAGTCCCAGTCATCGCTGGATCATAGGGATGACGTCCTGTCAGAGGAGTCATCGTCAAATCGGTCTAATCTCCCGTATACTCTGTCTGTGAAGAGGGGTCGACGTATGTATCAATCGCCGATGGGAGAACACGAGAATCAACGTCAAAAAAATTGTATACAGGAAATTATGCTGCATGTGGTGTCATATCAAAGTACCCCTGGTTCTCTGTAAATTGTATTGGATCTGGCTAATACGGCACGTCGATTGATGAACCAGCCACATCAACGCGATGATTAAAGTGAGACGAGCTCTGAGATTTATCACTGGAACGCTGTTGGGACCTGGTGGCGGGTGAGGCAGGATGGCGTCGTGATGATGTAGCATGTGCCTCCGAACACATGGATGCACTCCCTGCTGAGTTCGTCGCCTCAGGAGCCATTTGGGGTTGGGGTTGCATCACCGGTGGGAACATCCCAAACTCTACAAATATCCCGATTAGCCTTGAAACAAATGCCTCATATCGCTCAGGTGTCAAACCCTGCTGAGGAACCGTCTGTTGAGGAGTTCCCCAACCCTGTTGAGGCACCCCTGCTTAGGAACACCCTGCTGACTCCCCCAACCATGCTGAGGCACCCCCTGTTGAGGAACACCCTGCTGACTCCCCTAACCCTGCTGAGTTCTACCACCCTGCTGACTCCCCTAACCCTACTGAGGCACCTCCTGCTAAGGAACGGTCTGCTGAGCTCCCCAACCCTGCTGAATTCCACCACCCTGCTGACTTCCCCAACCCTACTGAGTTTGAGGATGAATAGGAACCTGCACTGTAATAAATTATGGATTATAATTTATTCACAAAAACATATAGTAACTTAAAACAAATTCAAAAACAAACATAATAATTGTAACGCTTTTACCTGTCCGCTGGTTATGACATTTTCAGGCCTCATCCATGGACGCGTTATGCGTGAGTATCATGCAGTGTAATCCGGGTCTACTCTAAACGGCTCGTCTAAATTAACTACATATTGACGTCGATCATCCCACAAAAGGTTGTGATCCATATGATGCACTGTCCATAATGTAGCCTGCTTCCCCTTCATATTGACATCGTGTAGTTGTCTATCATAAATAGTAATCTCTCGGGGATTGTGTTGTCTACACCCAAATTGGCATAGAACTCGATCTGGGTTGTGGTGCTCTATGATGTGATAACATATTAATGGCACCTTAGCAGCCTAAATTTCATGCCCCCTAACACAACAGTTCGGGAGTCGTGTCATCAATGCCTTGGTATATGGCTGCCACACAATCTGTTTACATGCAACATTAATAACATGAAACATATTTCTTACAACAAATTCAAGTAATAAATGTCATACATTAATTACTAGTAACATGAATTCTTACATCATCACTTTCAAGTAGATCAAAGGCCCGTCGATACCCTTTTTGGTCCATGCCGTAAATAATATTGGTCCAATTTAGAGGAGTTTTTCATCTAACATGTTTCAAATATTACACTATAATTAATTACATTTATTACACTAAACAAATAATATACTATTAATTACGTCTATTATACTATAAAAATAATGTCATTCTAATATAAATCATATAATCTAATTGACAACTCTTAATGTTAGTGTACCATAATTTTAAATAAATTATCAGAATATAAAGTAGCTTAATTATAAATAACTTTAAATTTAATTTACTTATCTACTTGCAAGTGGCCTAGTTAGATCACGCTTTTCTTGCCTCGGAGCTATATACGAGAATCTCTCCCAGACCCAACACTGGAGCAAAAAACAGCATCCTGCGAAGTTATCAACTTCCTCAAGAGAAGTCATGCAAAGACTTCTATAAAGATAAGCAAGACAAGCTGATCCCCAGCTGAATGTCCCAGTCTCATCCCAATTTTCTAACAACTTTAAATACATAACATGTACACAATTGCCACTACGATCAGACATCAGCCACATGCCAATTAAACGCAGTATATGTGCTCTTGTAAATTGTTGTACTACGTCATTTTCAGCATCATTTGGGCATTGACTAAATGTCCGCGAAAGCCAGCTCAATTTCATTCTTCCTCTAGCTAAGACTGAATCAGGTAGGGTTACGCCAAGCAATTCCCGACAAAGATCACTCCATGTGTAACCAATATACTCGGATACTGCTTCCTCATTAACAGGAAGACCAAGTAACACATCTACATCTTGCAAGGTGATAGTACACTCACCGCAATGCATATGAAATGTATGTGTTTCGGGCCTCCACCGTTCAACTAATGCAGAAATTAACTGGACATCAATATGAGTAGGTTCTATTTCTGCAACCCCACAAAAACCTACCCTTCTTATGTATTCCATAACTCAATCATTAGATCTACGTATATTACAATGAGATCGAGGATGCAACTCTATATCAACCTGTATAAAAATTACAATAGTTTGTAAACAAATTTACAATAATATAAAAAATGCTACAAATTCAAAATACTCTAACAAAAATATTTATAAATTACTTACTCCAGTATTACATACTTTTGTTGATATGTGATTATTTTGTTCAGTCAACAGAGTAGGATCTTGTGGTCCTGGTACTACAACTTCATCTGCCATAATGTACACCAAAAAAATAAAAATTAACTTCTAGTACAATGGATACAAAAATAAAAATAGTTAATCAAAGTAACAAGAAAACAAAAAATTATAGCTCAACAAGAGGAAGAACAAGCATCAAAGAAGCAAAGCAAAGAAGTAAAGAAGAGAAGCAAAGAAGTAAAGAAGAGAAGCAAGGAAGCAGAGAATAACAAAGAAGCAGAATGACCAGCAAGAGAAACTTGGAGGGGAAGGGCAGAGGAAGAGGGGAGAAAAGGGCAAAAAAATTTGCCATGTGTTACGTCTACGTTCGGCCTTCAAATGGCTCACTGGGGAGCTGACACGTGGTACTACAGGATTTAATTTCTGCCGGTCAAACACGCAAACTTTGGCGCGTAAGACAGGGAGAGACATGTCGTGGGCCCCACGACGAGTCCAGTCAGCATGCGACGCAGGAGCCCCGGTGCGTCCGGTGGGCCCCGCACCTGCCAATTTTTTTTTTTGTAAATTTTCAATTTTTTAAAAGATGCATTATTTACGTAAATAACTTTCTGACTACACCATTTTGGTATTTAAGTTTTCTTTCTGCATTTATTAGGTCAAAGTGCCTCGCCACTAGGAAGTGGCAAAAATCTAAATAATTTGAGAGCATGAGAACAAAAAAAAAAAAACAAAAAAAAAAAA
>QAOA01004724.1:123997-191428 GCA_003255065.1 Cercis canadensis
CAATTGAATTGACAAGTAGTGCACCAGTTCACGACTAATTTTCCTTTGTATTGTATTGTAATTGACAAGTTGTGAACAAGTTCAAGTGAAGAGTATGCACAACTAGTGATCGCTGATTGAACTCAATATTATAATTTTATAACTTATTTATACATTTATAACAGTTTTAAATTTATTTACTTTAATATTATATTTTTAAAAAAATAAAAAACTTATAAAAAAAATTCTGTAGAGCGGGCTCCACTGGACACGCCAATGGGCCCACAACGTGTCCACATGGAATACGCCAGTGGGCCTAGGGCGTGTCCAATTTATCACTAAGCATATCAGGGTGAAAGCTTTTGTCATGTTCCCTTGATTCAGTGCCTACGAGAGTGTGAACTTTGTCTTCCAAACTTGATCTAAAACCAGCAGAAGACCCCTTGTAGCTAGTGTGGATTGAGATGAGTTAATTCTAGATGTCAATTCTTGCAGCTTTTTCTCCAATAGGGTACACGCCCTAGGCTAACTAGCGTGTCCGGTTAGGCTCACTCCACAAAAATTGTTTTGTTTTGTTTTGTTTTGTTTTTTTTTTTTTTAAGTTTTTCATTTTTTAAAAAACATAATGTTAAGGTAAATAAGTTTGAAATTATTATAAATATGTAAATAAGTTGTAAAACTGTAATATTAAGGTCATTCAGCCAACTGGTGATAAATACACTGGTTCATGTAGAATTACATAGTTTAGAGAATAATATATAGTATTAAAGTATTAAAAATTAAGCAGTGGGATAAGAAGCTTGCATTACTTTGAATTGTAATTGGCCAATAGTACACCAATCCATGTAGAGGATATGCACAAACAGTTGTTGTATTTACATTGTGTTGTAATTCATAAACATAGTTTGAACTGCATATATAGTTTAGAGAATAATATATAGTATCAAAGTATTAGAAATTAAGCAGTAGGATAAGAAGCTTGCATTGCTATGCCACAGAGGCCTTCCTGAGCATCCACATCTCTCTGCATCCTAATGTATCCTTGTTCACCCCACTGTGTTCCCCATGAGTTCTTCACCAACCAATATTTGGTCCCATCTTCACTTACTCCATAACCCACAGCAGTAACACCATGATCCAACTCAGTGCCACATGAGCCAGTGAATACACCACTTGAGTAAAATTGGAAGTCAGATCCACTGGCATCAATGGCTACAGAAATTGGTTGATTAGCCACAGCTTTGAGCAGTGCCTTCTCACTGTTGGCAGGCACATCTTCGTACCCTTTAATGCTAGCTGCATGGTTGGCTTCTTTGTTTGTATTACAGGTTCCATCAACACCCTGGTAAGCGTAGTTGGCTTCTGTGCTAAGACCCTTATTCTGTATGATGAATTTGAAGGCATCGTCCATTAGACCCCCTTCACAACCTTGGTCCACACCATTTGTGTCACAATCTACAAGCTCTTGTTCTGACAAAGAAATCAATTTGCCTGTGCTAAGCTGAGTGATTCCTTCAGTTGCTGCCACAGCAGAAAATGCCCAGCAACACCCTACAATTTCAAAGCAATACACAATTAGATAGAAATGAAATGTTGAGTTGTGAGTTTTGACAAAAAATTATCAAACACTTACCACATTGGCCTTGGTCCTTGATAGGTGTTACAGCACCTTTCTTTCTCCAATCCACAGTGGATGGAACTGCAGTTACACTTTCATATTTGAATGTGGATGTCCTTGTGATTGTGGAGCACATATGGCCCTTGAATCTGTTTCTGGATGCTATGAACTCGTCGTTTGTGAGATCTGCAAATTTATTGATGGCTAGCTTGTAAGGTTTGTTTCCTGCATTGTTAAAGGTTTCTATGTATTCCACATTGGTCTTGAATATGTTGAAACGCTTCTCCTTCTCTTGCGAGTTCTTATAGAACTTGCCATAGCGACCCATCCATTGCTCATGCCTCTCATGCATTGAGGCATCTTCAAGAGTGCGAGAAGTGGCTTCAAAAGCCAAGAAGCCAAACAAGAAAAGCAAAGCCAATGAAATACTGGGGAGCTGAATTTTTGAAGCCATAATGGTAGTGATGACAGTGGAGACAACTACTTCAGAGTGGTTAACGAAAAGAGAGAAATGAAGATGCTGTGCTAATCCCCAAGATTGGTGGGGTGTATATATAGGAAAATTCNAGTTGAAAAACAATTATCTACCTCTTGAACTGGTCTATCATAGTCCTTTGGATTCACAAACTCAGTTACTCCAAATTTCTTGGCTAGCACCCAGAAAATTAAAAGAAAAGAAAACAAACTCTTTAGCTTCCTGATTTCCTCATTATATACTCAAATTGATAAGTTAAATATGAGAGCCTAGTGAACTATAGAGACCAGATATGCTACCTTCCACAAATCTTTTTGGGTTCCTATCAATCCCAATAATCCTAGAAGCCCAAGAAATTCTTGCACCCTCAGCAGCCTAATAGAAAATAATGAGAAAAAAAAATACAAAAACAAAAGTCTCAAATCATGAAATGTAGAGAAGAAATTGGGAAGTAGGAGACAATAATAGCAAAGGTGAATTTGCAAACATACAGCAAGGCCAAAAATTGCTACTGAGGAACCCTTCTTTGGTTTTGCTACATTCAGAGTTGCTCCTAGTCCTGGAATTTGAAATTTATTGTTTTACACAAATCAGTCTTTGAAAATCCTAATCTGAAATAGAGAGATGACTAATTTCACATATGAGTGCAACAAAACCTGTTGAGATGCCACAACTGAGCACAGAGACTTTCTCCAAAGGCGCTTTCGGGTTGAGCTTCACTAAACATCCTGAATGAAGCACAGCGTATTCATTGAAGGTGGATGTGCCAAGAAAGTGATTTATTGGTGTGCCATTAATTGAGAACCTGGATTTTCCATCACTAAGCATCACTCCTCTAGCTGTGTTTATTCTCAACAGGTCACACATGTTGCTTTCTTCAGATTTGTAATGTGCACATTCACCACATTCCCCAGTGAATACTGGAAGCACATGATCCCCAACCTGCAGGTCTGAGACACCTTCTCCAACACTTTCCACAATTCTGTTGAAGTAAGGAAACTTAGCATTTAGCAATGAGCATTCATTTACTTTTTTTGAGTCACTATTCCTCAGTAATTAAATAGAATTAAGAGATTTTCTTTTTCAAAACTTGGCTATAAAGAAACACATTCAAAAGTTAAGTCGTAATAAGACAATTCAGAGAGAAACATATTCATTATTCTCAAAATTTGGTAAAAGGGGTTCAGTTTTTTATCAGGATTTCCAAGCTGACATGATTTTCACCTCAATAAGCATATATTAACCAAACCAATATATTCAACTCCTTGTGCTGTGTTGATTAAATTATGTCACTTCACCATTCTAACTTGCCATTTGAATCAGTTATATTAGATAACCACTTAAGACACTACCTGTGTTGTAACTCAAATTAGAAAACAGCATCAATTTTTCAGAACTAGCTTGTCTCCAAGACATGGAATCATTTAAATGACATATCCAGCAGCCTCATGACAAAAAATTCGAGGAAACAGAGGAGTATGCTCCTGAAAGACAAAAAGTAAGTAAATTATTTCAGTGCTCAACTCCAAAGTCCTCAAGAATAATATCCAACATTTAAAGATTTTCTCTGTAAAATTAGAACTATGATATCTTTATCTACTCATAGAAGAAGAAAACATGTTATGACTGTTATGAAAGGCTAAACAAATTTATCAAACTAGTCATTGGAATTTGGTAATGGCATAAAAAATCATAAGGGAAGAAAGTTATTTATGCAAACATGGTATTGCAGAAGTGACACTTGTGATTTTGGAACCAAAATGAGCTTAAATCAATAGTCAAAATCAATTACAAACCTTGGCCTCCCAGAAGTAGAGATCAGTATGGCAAAGTGAGGTATATTTGATCTTGATTCTCACTTCCATGGGCTGTGGTGGAGCTACCTCCACATGTTCCATAACCAAAGGCTTCCCGGCTTCCCATGCTACAGCAGCTGCAAACATCAAACAGTAAAACCCCAAACCCAAAAGAATTTCAAAGACGGAGAACACCCATTAATAAATAGTCTCATTCAGTAGAAGGAAGTAAACATTGTACCAATTTCCTCCTTAACCCCAAAATTCTGAGCTATAATAACATGCCCTTAACCCCAAAACTAGACATAGAAAACCCAGAAACCCAAAATTCTATAAACCAAAGTAAACAGAGAAATGGGTGGCTTTTTTCACACCTTTACATGGAATTACAAGCCCAGCAGTGCTTGACATGTTACTAGTCACAATTGGAGATGAATGAAGACATTTAGTCTTTTGACAGTACTAGTTTGAGAAAAACCTATTTGGTAGAAAGGTTCTTAGCGTCGGAATGTGATGCATTTTTCATAAATGAGAGTACAATTATATGTCTAATGACTATTGCCAGAGGCCAAAAAACAGCAGTCCTGGTCAGTGCCAATGGGATTGTGACAATTGAGGTGACGTTTTTTAAAGCTGGGAGTTAGCTTGGTACCTTTGGTATTGTAAGTCTTGGTGCTATGAACTTGAAAGTTTAAAGCGTAAGGAGTCAAAATCAAGCTATTTGTGTATGAAGGTCCCTAGATCGAGAATTGATCTAAGTATTTAGGAAGGAACAAGGAGCACGCCAGGAATAAATTGGTTGATTCGTCTGTACAAATATCCTACAGTAATTGGCATTTTTTTTTTGAAGAAAATAAAGCTTAGAAGGATTATGGTAACAAAATTGTTTGAAAAAAGTCTTGAAAAATTCAATGTGTAATTTACTCTCAAAATAAAAAAAAATAAAATTCTTTGAACTATAAAAGTGTGTAAAATATCCCAAGACCTAAACAGCGGTCCCAAATATGACANGTAATTTACTCTCAAAATTAAAAAAAATAAAATTCTTTGAACTATAAAAGTGTGTAAAATATCCCAAGACCTAAACAGCGGTCCCAAATATGACATGCTTCTCACGTGATACCACTAATTAACTCAAAAAGTAATCACTAATTAATCCAAAAAATTAAATAAAAAACATTGTTAAGGAAATCAGATTCAGAGGCTCAGAAAGAGTCCATAGGGTCGATTCGCCGCTAAGATATCCCTTTCCCCTCTCCGCTTTTGCTCTCAAAATCCCCTGTCTTGGATCCATGACTGAAGGCCTCTAGAGGGATTTACGGGGTGCCCTTTTGTAACTGAGTTGTTAACAATTGTTGGGTTAAAATATTTGGGCAAAAAACCTTTGCTTTTAACTAATGAAAATGATTATCATAGTTGTGGCGATGATGACGTGGCTAGAGGTTGAAGATGATAAAATTTGAATATTAACGTCTGACCCTGAAAGTTTTTAAATATTACTTTTTGACCTTAATTTTATAAATATATTTTCATTTATACCCCTATTAAATTGTATTATGACCCAAAATTAATAATTAATCATATCACGTGTGCCACGCACAATGGACGGCCGTTTGAGTTTTGTGGGTATTCTACCTATTTTCATAGTTTAAGGAGATTTTTTGTAATTTTTTTTTATTTTGGGGTTAAACCACATATATTCTATAATTGAAGGGAGTTTTTTTAGATTTTTTTCAAATTATTTTTATGTGGTAGCAAAATCTAATTTTTTAGATTAGGAAGGAGTAATTATTTGAAATTTTTATAACAAAAATTAATTATAATTTATTTTTCTATGACATCAATTCTTACAACAACATTTCTCATCATTTACAATAACAAAAATATCGTAAGCACAAATCGACACTATTAAAAAAAAAAATTGTGCAAGTGAGATATGATTTTGAGAGAGGATAGACTATCCCAATTATATCATTTTTTATAAAGAAAAAAATATAAAAAATTTTCTAAAAAAAGAAACATATATAAAAATTATTTTACAAAGATAAAAGATCTTTCATATGTTTTGGGGTGGAGATGAAGGGCATTCTAAGACTTGCATTATTTGATTATTTTAGTTCTTAAAAGATATATTTAATAACAGTTTAATCCTTAAAAAAATATTTGTATCAATTAATTAGATCATTAAATAATATGATCTGAGTTCAATTCAGTACTTCTTTTAAGGACTGTAATAAGACTTTAAATATATTTCAAAATAACAATTGACTCTAGTTTTTCTTCTCATAGACTTGAACAAAATTAGCCCAACCTGACAATTTTTAGGCTATGCCGCCCGAAACAATGTGGTTAGAAAATTGATATATTTTTATTGGGCCACCTTTTTTTTTAATCTCTAAGCCCTAATCAGCTCCCTTTTATTTTATTTTCTTTTTTTGTTCTTTTTTGGAAAAAGATTTAGTTGGACCTTCAGCTTGAGCACTCTCTCTAAACTGAACATTATCAAAGGAGCCTAAACTTACAAGGAAGCATATTAATGAAAAAGCCCAGGGTGTATCAATAGAATTAATAAAAAAAAATAGTTTTATTTATCTAATAATGTTAAAGATAATAGTATTAATTAGTAATAGAATTAATAATACATTTATTATTCCATTATAATTATTCATCATTAAATAGTTATGAAGTAGTGAGTTAACACACCAAAATCACTGTATTCTTATTATAATAACTATCTAATAAGATTTTAATATATAACTGACACATTTAATTTCGTTAAATTATTTGAACATTTGCTAACTCTATATCTTCTAATATTCTAGAAATATGAAGGCCCATTTGGTTCGTGACCTTGCAAAATTACTTGAGTTATGTGATTATTTTAGGGAATCACTATTTTTATATCTTATTTTGTTAATGTCACATCTTATTTAATGTCTAAATATAATATATTACATTATCCTCAATTAATATATAAATTTTTTTAATTTTGACAAAAAACTTTTTATATTAAATGAAGATTTTTATAATTGACTAAAAAATGTCTATATTAAATGAGGGTAAATTAGTTTACATTATATATTTAGACATTAAATAGGATATGACAATAGAAGAGTGTGGAAATAGTGACTCCCTTATTTTATTCATGTATAAAATACATCATTCTCCAAAGAAAACATATGATTCTTATGTAACCAGACATTCTGCAAAATCAACTTGTATTTGAGAGACAACATTTAAACCCCAACTTCAATTCATTGCATTTGTACACAGCTTTGAGGGCTCAACACTATTCTATTGCCTTTAGCGAGATTAGTGAGGGCTTATATTTGAACCCTAACATAAGGGAACCCTTGTTGAATATTCAGTTTTTCATGCCTTTGAATATATGGCATGAAAGTTTTTGGGGGTGCTTATGTACATTTCAAAAGTTAAAATTGAACTGCAGAATGGTGGATAGAAAAATAAGAGCGTTACCATTGATAATGATTCAATTTTGGTTACTAATGAAAGAAATTTTTACTGGGGCATTATTTTCATTTTTATTATCAGTTTAAATTTGTCCTACTGTCAATATAAAATTTTATACACTATTTCTAAAAATAAAAAAAAAAAAGGATAGTGGAGAGTGCCACATCACTATTACCGTCAATATAAAAATCATTAGTGGATAGTGCCACATCACTAAATTAAGCAAGTAAGATATTATATTAGCTGTAAGTGATTTTAATAATTTTTGAATACATGACAACACATGATTTAGTTATAGTGTATAACTAGATACTAAAATTAGCTATTATTATTCCACTGAAAGACTTCCTTCTCAACTTAGAATTAGGAAACCTATTACTACTACAACAGGTAACTATCTCACAACTGAACTCGCAACCCGATCTATAAAAGTCCTTGTACTTCTTCCTTCTAATCCCTAACTACTCATTCAACAAACACAGTCTCCAAAAAAATAGAAGAAAAGTGAAGTGAAGATGCGGTCTTTATTGTCTATGGACGATTTCAAGGGTCGCTACATCGATCCAAACTGGTCTCCTTTTGATATATTACTTGAGGTTGCGAAAGTGGAAGATCAGAAATTTGAGCAAGATCAGAGAAGTTCCCACAAAAAAAATCATGTTACTGCTAAACCTAATTTCAAGAAAGCTGAGCCAAACCCAGTTGGAGTTGGAGTTAATGTTGCTGAAGCCTTTATACCAAAAAACCCCACTACCATGTGGTATGAGTCACTGTTCGCTCGCATTGGAGAAACCCTAAGAAAGGACAAGGAAGGTAATATTGGCATGAAGCCCAGTAGGGATCGGAAATTCAACAATGCTTCCAAAAAGAATATTTATGATCATGTGGGTATTACTATTAAAGCTGATTCCAAAAATTCTGAGCCAAACCCAGTTGCTGAAACCTCTAAACAAGAGGGTTTTCTTACCAATCGCAAAAAAATATTTCTGCGTCTGAAGAAGAAGCCCATTACTACGGGTTGGGAGTTGATGAGCGCTGACATTGAAAAAACCCTTAGAAACACTAACCTCGACAATACTGCCAAGAAACCTTTGGTTCTGAAATTGGGGAAAAGTGTTGGTTCAACTCCAAAGCGTAAGAGTGAGACCCAGCTGTTTGATGATGATGATGACTGGGTTTCCAATTCCAAGAAACCAAAGAATAAATCAAAATCCACTTCCGATTCCAGACTGAATAGGCAATCCCAAGTACCAAACCCACCACCAGCATTGGCCGAGGAATTCAGGAAGAAAATCTGTGAAATGGGTGGTACTGAGGTCACTTTCATCTTCCAAAAGGCTCTCTTCTCAACAGATTTAACCCAGCACCACAACAGGCTCTCCATGCCTGTGAAGCAAATCAAGACTGAAGCTTTCTTGCGAGAATCAGAGCTTCAACTTCTCATGAAAAAGGATTCCATGACAGTGCCATTGCTTCAGCCCTGCTCCCTTGAGGTCTGGGAGGATGACATAATTTTGACAAGATGGGACATGCCCAAGCCCAATAAACCTGGTAGCTCTATGTATGTTCTGAGAGGCACTTGGTTTCGTATGTCTAAAGCCAATAACCTCAAGGCGAATGATGTTGTTCAAGTGTGGTCATTCAGGGTTCAAGGACAATTGTTGATGGCTCTGGTTAAAGTTGAGATTCAAGAACAATGTTGATGTTGTGATTAACTCTGACAATTTTGTTAATAAGTTGTAATAAGTTCTGTGCTTTCTCGGTCCAAATTATCTAATTGACAAAACGGATTTAATACTATATATGTTTATTATGGTTTTACTTCTTCATATTATTTGCCCCATTAGATCTTATGTACTAATTTTATTATGCGTTCGATTTTAGGATTTTGCAGATTATATTTTCTATCCAATCACCTATGCCTCTGTTAATATAGTATATATACTTACAAGTATCAAAATTTTATATTTGGCTAATGTTCTAACCTAAATAGATATTTAGTTGGGGTCTAGATCCTCAATCTCATAAAATTTTCAAATATATATTCAAATTGAGGATTTAATGTTTATTAGTAATGTCACTTCGGGCCAAGCCAACCCGAATAAAGTCATGCCTAAAAACCCAATTTAAAAACAGACCTCAAAATTCAAGTCTTAGCATAGTTTTATACGAGCCAAGCTTTAATTTTAAACAGGGTTGAATCTAAAAATGACAATCCTAATGTTTACTATGATTTAATTTTCTCATCCAAATAAAAAGAAAAAAAAAACAACAACAACAACAATAATATAAGAATTATGCTCATTATTTTGGCATAATTTTGCTATTTTTGGATTTTTTTTTAGAGTAAAACCCCTTTTTAGTCCTTGAATTATTCAGTGATTGACAAGTTAGTCCTCCAAAAATGTTCGCTGACAATTTCGTCCTCTAATTATGGTTCCGTACGACAAATTAGTCCTCGAGTTATATTCGCTAACAATTTAGTCCTCGAATTATGGTTTCATACGACAAATTAGTCCTCGAATTAATCCTCAACTGAGGACTAATTTGTCCTACGGAACCATAATTCGAGGACTAAATTGTCAGCAAAAATTTTTCGAGGACTAATTTGTCGTACGGAACCATAATTTGAGGACGAAATTGTCAGCGAACATTTTTGGGGGACTAACTTGTCCATCGTTGAATTTTTCAGGGACCAAAAAGGGGTTTTACTCTTTTTTTTATGGCTCAATTGACTTATTCGTATTCAGAAATGATATTTTGTATGTACTTTTTTCCCTATGAACTTTTATGGATTTATGGTATTGTATATTGTTGCAATGTCCCTTTCGTTGCAACATATATAGATAATTATCCCATATTATTTATCCTTCCTTCGTAGAACTGAGACTAATTCTATTGAAAGTTCATTCCTTTTTTTTGAAATTAATAAATATGATATGATACATCATTTCGAACAAATTGCACATGATTAATCAAGTAAAACTTTAGGCTTCCATGTCAATAATGGTTCTCAAGCTCCGAACCTTAATCATGTAATCAAAGGCCTTATTGATTTTCGAGAAAGGAACTATATGTGTTATAAACTTCTCCAACTCCAATTTCTGCAGGAAAAACAAAGGAGATTCAATTAGTTAACTTTTCTTCGATTATTTGTCTAATACAATTTAATTGTAGACAATTGAAAAGAGTCATTATACTTACATTCTTCATGTACATATTTACAACAGATGGGAGATCTCTCTTAGGCTTGTAGTTTCCAAAACCTTTAATCATTCTCTTATTAAGAAAAAGAAAGGGATTGATCTTGAAAACTACATCCATACTGGGTACTTCAACAAGGACAGCAACAACCCATCCCTACATAATTCAAAGAGAGAGAGAACAAGTTATTAGCAAGGAGCATACTTTGTTTTCTTGTATAGTAAGTAAGATGAGTTATAGTCATGGTTCAACAGAAATCATACATCATGAACATCTTCAAAAGCATATATCATGCCATAGATATTTCCTGTGCACTCTATACACCTATCAAATCCACCATTTGTTATCTCTGTGAGGACCTATGGATTGAAAGATATGCTTTAACAAGCTGAAATGATATCAAGAGTATCAAATTCTAAACTAATAAAAAAAAAAAAAATTCCACCTCTTGAACCGGTTTGTTGTGCTCCTTTGGATTCACGAACTCATTCACTCCAAATTGTTTTGCTGGCATTTAGGAAAACAAGGACAAATCAATAATTTAATGAATTGAATGTGGTAATCTAGTGAAGTATAGAAGAACAAGTGCTACCTTGCTCATATCTACTGGGGTTCAAGTCAAATCCCAATGATCCTAGAAGCACCAGCAATTCTTGCACCTTCAGCAGCCTGATTATGTAGAAGTATTATTGTAAATACCATTAACAGAAAAGGAAGTAAAGAACACAGATTTTGCCAAGAAAGTTGAACAAATTAATCTTACAGCTAGTCCAACTGCTGCAAGCCCAAAGATTGCTAGTGAAGAACCCTTCTTTGGTTTGGCAACATTTAGAGTTGTTCCTAATCCTTGAATTTGAAAATTGTTGTTTTAGATTAAAGAGTGAGAGGGAAACTTCATCTTTAATTCAAAGATATATAGAAAGGAAGAGTTGTAAGTGGTAGAGAACCTGTTGTGATGCCACAACTGAGGATGCACACTTTATCTAAAGAAGCTTGAGGATCAATCCTTGCTAGGCAGCCTGAATGAACAACAGTATACTGGCTAAAGGTGGATGTACCAAGAAAATGGCTTACAGGTTTGCCATTAATAGAGAACCTAGATTTTCCATCACTGATCATCATCTCTCTTGTTGGGTTTATTCTCAACAAGTCACACATATTGCTCTCCTCAGACTTGCAATGTGGGCATTCCCCACACTCCCCGATGAATACAGGAAGCACATCATCCCTAGGCTTGAGATTTGATACACCTTCCCCAACACTCTCCACAACTCTGTTGAAATAAATACATCTTAGCAATGAGTACCATCATTGACTACACATTAATACAACTCATGAATTTGGAAAATGCCTTTTGTGTTAAAGAGATATCTATCAGCTAACTTGATCATTTTGAACTCATTTTGTTGAAGAAAATTTTCAAATCTCTACATTATTTATATCGCAAAGAACCTAACACTTTCCTAACCTTTTGCTTAGTAATTTAAAATTGGTCAATTTTTAGCACATAATGACAATAGAACTTATTTAAGGAACATCTTACTCAGCTCTTTTATGGCCAAATATGCGTTGAAACATTGGTGGGAATCCCTGAAAATCCAGATTAAGAAGACAAGATTATTGAAGGAAATAATCTTACCCAAATATGTTTGGCCAACTTTTAATGACTTATAGTGCTCTCCATTATCCACTAATCAACATTTGAACCAAAAACAAACTGAATAACTGAATGTTTCACTAGCATGTTGTGCTCAAGTAAGATTGTGTTCATTTTAAAGAAATGAAGTATTGAGTCATGAAATTGGAGAAGCAAATCAATTTTAATGCATTATTACTAACCTTAGATTCCCAGAAGTAGATATCAGTATGGCAAAGGGAAGATATTTTGATCTTGACCCTCACTAACTTCTCCTTTGGCGGAGCAACCTCCACGTCCTCAATCACCAATGGCTTCCCTGCTTCCCAAGCAACCTCAGCTGCAATTAGCAGAGAAAATGCCAGTTACTAATATAATCTCAGAAATGGTAAAACCCCAATTAACAATTCAATTGGTAGATATGAAAGTAGTGAAGAATAAGTTGAAAATGATATCAAAACTCGAGAAAAGTGTCCATCATAAATTAGAAGACCATATAAACTTGCTTCTGTTCATGCCTTTGCAGGGAATCACCTTCCCAGCAGCGGTGGACATGTTATTCACTAAAGCAGAAGATCGAAGTAATGCATTGTTTTGTGAGTGAAGGTATTGAAAAGTGCTTCTTAGCTTCTGAAGACGATACATTTTCTTGTGCTATGTAAGTTCTTTTACTCAAAAACCAAGTGCTTAATTTTCTGTTGCAAAAATGCTAAGGACAAAACCACCTTTTTATATTGCAGGCTTTGGCCTCTGTAGCTGGCATTGAAAGGAGCTTAATCTCCAAATCTGGTACGCTAATAGTCAAAGCTTCCTTTCTTTGCCTCCTTCCCTTTATCTGTTTTAGATGACAGAAAAACAAAAGGATATCAGATTACTAATTAAATGAAGCCAAATCCTATGTATAGCATATAACATTATCCCAATTTAAGATAAAGTTCAAGAAATTTCGGGCTTTAGCATTTACCAATATATTTTTGTCTTCATAAATTAGAGTCTAACTGCACAGCAGCATCTTGACTGGTCCAAACCATGTGGCTTGGCCTCAGAAGAATAGCTGAAAATTGGATTAGCTGCAACTGCTACCTACTCCGTTACCAAATCAAATTCTTGTGTAGAAATCAAGTATTCAAGGCAATAACCTGCTCCTTTTGATTATCTTAGGGTAAACTTAACCATAAAAAGGATAGAACAAAATAAAAAAAGGGATGAACTAGATCACAAGGGACTCTCTGCCAACTCAGTGAAAGGAACATATACACAATTAGCCTTAATTCTCATCTTGGTTTCTCAAAAATGTATACAAGTAATTTCATCAAGTATAGAGAAAAAAAAGTTGAAAAGTTCAATGGAAAATAGGATATAATGGATGTAACTGTAAGTATGCCTTCTCCTATTAATAACGGTGGCCATTAAATGAAAGAATCACATCAATTTAGGCCTGCTGCTGGTGATTGCATCCATGCCTGCAGAATAAGTGCACATACCAGATTTTGGTTTCAATGACATGGATGTATCTCCATGCTAATCTGTGTCTTCTACTTCCACATTCTTCTTTTAATTTTTTTTTAAAAATATATTTGGGTTTCTTATTGTGTCTAACGTAATTCTAATTGATTAAATGAGATGTATTTCAGAGACTAGATTTTTTTCTCTTGCCATAATTTATAAGAGATGAAATATTTACAGGCTAAAATTCTATAATATAGTCTTAAGAATATTAAAAATTATATGAGTATTGTTATTTGACAAAAAAAAAAAAAGCATAAGCTAGGGATTTTGATAAATTAGGAAGCGGTTGTTCGATAAATCAAAATTATATGAGTATTGTTATTTGAAAAAAAAAAAAAAAGTTAGGGATTTTGCTAAATTAGGAAGTAGTTGTTCCATATAATAAAATGATATGAACAGCTTACTTATCCAATGCTAATTATAATCCCTCCTCCTAATAAATTCACCCAACTTTCCCTACCAAATATCATTTTCAAAATCAAAGACATATTCTAAATTATTAATTATACAAGAAATATTTAGATTTTTTTTTTTTTTTTTATATAAATCATATGATGCTCTCAAAACTCAAATCAAAATAACATGTGTATTCCTAGTTTACTTATACATTAATGTACATATATCCCTAAAAAAAAATAGAATTTTTAAGTACTTGATATTATAGGAAAAGACAATTCAATTTTAAATATGAAAAAACATTTAGTTCAATGTCTTTTATGCCATAACAAATTATTAAAATACCTCTTGATACATAATTATTATGTATTTTTTAATATGATAATTATATATGTGACTACATAATATTAAAATATAATTACATATATTAATAAAATAATCATAACATATAACATCAAAAAATAATTATAAAAAGCACCAAATTAAGAATCTCCAATATTTAGAACTGAATTTTCTTTTCCTCTGACATAGAGCATTTAATAATATTAAACTCAAAAAAATACTTACACATAGATTTATGCAAAACGAATAGAGTTAGTAAGTAAACTATCTGATGTGGTGTGGCTGAACAAAACCTGCTGGCCTATTGGCCCCGTAAATATCATCCACACAGTCACTGCGATTCCCAATCCCCACCATACACTGATGAACTCTACAATCCTGAAGCCCAATATTACACCTTCTCATCCACCCTTTCTCCTCCCACAAATCAGAGTCTGCAAAACCATTCGAGAATTGAAGCAAATTCACGCCTTTTTTATCAAAACAGCCCAAACCCATGATCCCTCAGCGGCAACAGAGCTCCTTAAGCTCTATGCTATCTCCGATTTTCGTGATACTGAATATGCCCTCTCAGTTTTTGGCCAAATGCGGGAACCCAATTGCTTTGCTTGGAACACTATGATCAGGGCACTTGCTGAAAGCGATGATAGGCCATTGAAGGCCTTGTTGTTGTTCTGTCAAATGGCTACTGATGGTTTAGTGGAACCTAATAGGTTTACCTTCCCTTCTGTCTTAAAAGCTTGCTCTAGAGTTGGGAAGTTAGAAGAAGGGAAACAAGTTCATGGTTTGGTTGTCAAGTTTGGATTTGATAATGATGAGTTTGTAGTCAGCAATCTGCTGAGGATGTATGTAATGTGTGGGAATATGGAGGATGCCCATGCTTTGTTTTATAGGAAAATTGTTGGGGTTGAAGATACGAAGGGAATGGTGAGAGATAAGAGGAGGAAAGAGGGTAATGTGGTTCTGTGGAATGTGATGATTGATGGGTATGTAAGGCTTGGAAACCTTGAGGCTGCTAGGGAACTGTTTGATAAAATGCCTCAAAGAAGCGTGGTGTCATGGAATGTGATGATTTCTGGGTATGCACAAAATGGGGTTTTTATGGAGGCAATAGAAATGTTTCATAAGATGCAGATGGGAGATGTGTTTCCAAACCGTGTGACTTTGGTCAGTGTGCTGCCAGCAATTTCGCGTCTTGGAGCACTTGAACTGGGAAAATGGGTACATTTGTATGCAGAGAAGAATAAGATTCAGATTAATGATGTGCTTGGCTCTGCTTTAGTAGATATGTATTCTAAATGTGGGAGCATTGAGAAGGCAATTCAGGTTTTTGAGAGGCTTCCTAAACGTAATGTGATAACTTGGAATGCTATAATTGGTGGTTTTGCCATGCATGGTAGAGCCAATGATGCACTTGACTATTTCTCAATAATGGAAAGAAGTGGAGTGAACCCTAGTGATGTCACATACATAGGCATCTTGAGTGCTTGTAGTCATGCCGGTTTAGTGGACAAAGGACGATCATTTTTTGATCACATGGTTAATGTGGTTGGGTTAGAACCTAGGATAGAACACTATGGGTGCATGGTTGATCTCCTAGGTCGAGCTGGCTTTCTAGAAGAAGCTGAAGAGCTTATATTGAACATGCCTTTAAAATCAGATGATGTCATATGGAAGGCTTTGCTTGCTGCTAGTAAGATGCATAAAAATACTGAGATTGGTAGGCATGCAGCGGAGGTTTTAATGCATTTGGCTCCTCATGATAGTGGTGCATATGTGGCTCTATCAAACATGTACGCCTCATCAGGAGATTGGGATGGAGTTGCAGAGGTGAGGTTGATGATGAAAGACTTTGACATAAGGAAGGACCCTGGATGTAGTTGGATTGAGATTGATGGTGTGATTCATGAGTTTCTTGTTGAAGATAATTCCCATCCTAGAGCCAAAGAAATACATTCCATGTTGGAGGAAATTTCCAACAAGTTGAATTTGGAAGGTCATAAGCCAGATATTACACAAGTCTTGCTTAATATGGATGTAAAACAAAAAGAAAGTGCATTGCACTACCATAGTGAGAAGATTGCAGTTGCCTTTGGCTTAATTAGTACAACTCCAAAGACACGCCTTCGGATTGTTAAAAATCTGCGCATTTGTGAAGATTGTCATTCCTCAATGAAACTTATTTCAAAAATTTATGAGCGAAAGATAACCATCCGGGACAGGAAGCGCTTTCACCATTTTGAGAATGGTTCATGTTCTTGTATGGACTACTGGTAGTTTCCCAATCCTTGGCAACTCTCAATTGCTGGGGGCGACTACATATATTCAACATCCTAACTATAACTAATTTTTTTGTTTCTGTAAAATGAAGCTTGTGTATTCATGAGTGTAGTTATTAGAATCTGTACATTGAAGAGCATCTTTAAATGCTTCAGGATTGGACATATCTTTCTTTCAGAGCATTATAAAATCTAATTTCATAATATATTTTAGAATGGAAAATTGCATTGTGCAATGGCACTACTATACTGAGAAGTCCCCAAATGACTTTGATACAGCTTTTGATTGTAAAAGGTCTGTTTGGTCTTTTCATTTCGTAGAAACATAGTTGCCAATTACTTGTGCAATTGTGGAGCTTTAACATTGCACATTCTATCGATAAATATACTAAAAATAATTTTCAAAATATGTGCAACCAAATGAATTTAATATCTCTTATGGCTTTGTTTGTTTGCCTGAAATTATTTGCAAAAACAGCTTTTCCATCGCAAAACTGTTTTCTTTGTTTGTTTGTTTAGACATTAATTACTTCAGAGCAAAACATTTGCTTTCTGTCTTAAATTATCTTCCATTTCTGACTGAGGCTCACTTCTGAAGTCTCGCCATGGAGCTCCTCCTCCAGCGCTATCTTACCTCCAGTTGCTGGCCACATCTGTGACTCCTATGCCATTGATGACTTCTCTGGTGCCATCTCCAAGGTAAAAGCTGTTTGTTACACCTCTTGCTTCTCTGTTTCTCTACCATTTTTGCTACTGTGATGTTACCGATAAACATCTTAGAAGACCTGATATGCATATTTCTATCTCTCGTCATTGCTATCTGTCTTTACTGATTTGGGTGATAAATTCCTTTCACGTAACAAATTCTCCAAATGAAGATTATATATGTTGTAGGCAGCTGAAACAGTGTAAGATAGAGTAGGGAAGATCTTACAACTGTAAGAGAGGATCCCAAAAGGGAGGTCACAGTTTATCATATGAATGAATAGCTTACTTTATAAAGGAATAAGGAGGAAAAGTTGATAAGTTAAGAGATATCCAACTTCACATTATACCTTATTTTCTTTATCACCAAATGCATGATAAGGTCTTCATTAAGATTTGCTGTCAACTTTGTTTCTACGAAATTTGGAGGCTGGTGATATTGTAAGTAAAGGAATAACGTCCCAATTCAGTGAACTTGCATAAGAAGTGAAGGTGTATGGAATAGGTATAATGAAGCATTGAAAGGAATGTTAAATTATGGAATTACATTATATTTGTATGGATCAGAACTATTATAATAGGTATTTATTAGGTCAGTTGTTTAGGCATTTCTGATAGAGTATGATTTCTATTAATTTAATGTCGTTATTTAAAAGAGGACTACTATGGCATCAAGACAGGGTTTTCTATCCTAGTGGTATCTTTAGTATTCTATGAACTTTAGGTTCTCAGTCTAAGCTTTGATTAATTGAGATTACTATTGCGTGATTGTCTCTCTTCTTCTCTTCTCCTCCTCTACCCCATTTCTATCTATGGATTCTCTCCCTCTCTGCATTCTGTTCTCCCTTTTTCTCTATTGTCCCTATTTGTCCTACCTCAATAAGCCTTTTCATATATCTTGTTTTATCCAGCTTTTGTGACTTGTAGATATTGAAATGACTCAAAATATGAGGATCATAGTTTAGGTACTGAATTCTGAACACTTAAAGGCTTCTATTTGACTGACTCTTTATCTTTTAACATGGCATTTGGAATTAAATCATTGATTTAATTATTTCTTCTAATTTGTCCTGCTCTACTTGGTCTACTTCTATTGTGAATCCCATCAAACTAGAGCTTGAGAAGGTTTATTATCTATATCTCCTAACCTAATTAGCAAGAAGAGATATGCTGGTTTACTATGGAAAAATCAGACAGTTTTGACAAATGGGAACTAAAGGTATATGTTGAACTTTCTGTTGGTTTCTAGCCAATGCTTCCATTTTGTGTTCGCACTGCTGAGAAGCTGTAACATGACATTTAGGAATTTCTGGTTTTGAAGATTCGGTTTTCTGGCCCTAAATTTATCCTGCTCTTTTTGTAATTGATCTGACAAAAATGGCAAGGGATTTGGAGCTTTTGTGTATGTTCCTGTCAAAGTGGGTTCCATCAGGAATCATCAATTTCATACCAATTATTGGTTGTCCTTGTTAGCAACTTTCAAGTCTACCTGTTCCTGATGCTATTTTTCACGTTATTATTAGATTTTTTATGTTCGGTTGTTAATTTTCTTGTTGATGCCAGCTACCTTGAACACTTATTATGATGGTTCTCTTGTAAAATAAGGCTCCCTAGATATGCACCCAACTGTTATCCATTTGAATTATCATCCTTACACCTAACTGGGTCCATCACCCGTGGTTTTAATGTTGCTATTGTTCTTGTCAGAAAAATTTACTGGTTGAGTTGAAAGATCTTGTGTCTTCAGGTGTCTGTTTTGTTTGCAGTGGTAGTAAAGCTTATAATGCATTTCTCTTTCATGGTTTGTGTTTTGTTTGCAGAGTGATCTGGTTTGTCTTAACTCTCTTATTATGCTCAGAAGAAATCAATAGAAGTTTTCAATGAATAGTATATTCAAATTACAAGGGATGAGGAATCTGCTTCTTCAATAGGTTATCTGAATCTGGACAATCTGGATGGTATATTCAAATTATGATGGATGAGGAATTTGTTTGCAATCACTCTGGAAGAGTAGATGAAGTCTGTCCATGGACATGAAGACAACAGATTAGACTCTAAAGCTGACTCCCTGGAGTTAATAAGCAAAGTCACTTTAGTCCTCAAAAGATGCTATAAAAATCACTTAGGTTCTGAAAAGATTTTTTATATCACTTGAGTAAGTTTAAAAAGCCAATCAAAATGGCTTTTTTCAAGGACTCAAATGATAGTTAAAAATGATCACTTTGATTAACTTTTAGAACTTTTAAGGATTTAGGTGATACAAAAAAAATTTTAGGGACTCAAATAATTTTTATTGCATTTTTGAGGACTAAAATGTCTTTTTACTCGCAATATTACTATTTTGTTGAGGAATTGTTCAAACTGAAAAATTAGCCTAATAATCATGGGAGACATTTGAAATCTGAACCCTTCAAAATTCAACTCCATTCAATTCAGAAGTGTCCCTAAAGAGGATTTTTGTCTTTAATTGGGTTAGTACACCCAACCCACTCTTACTTGCAAACATTTCCTTGGGCAATGTTGCTGGTCCCCTTATGTTTAGGACCAGGCCCTTTCATTGTTACTGGAGTGATGAATCTAAAGTGAAAGGAAATTTCATGCTTGATATTCGTTTTCTTTCAATATTCTCATGCCTTGTTACACCTTATTTCATAATAATGTCCCTAGCATATATTATGTTTGGATTCATTTTAAAGGTATTTTTCTCCAAACCATTCTCTTCATTGTCACTCGTCCCAACGAAGGGTAGCAAGTTTAAAAGATGGTGTAAATTTGCATAGGCCCCTCATTGACAAAGTGGTAGATGTCTCGCAACAAAAGATAAAATGAGGTTGTGATGTATGGAACCAAATGCATTGACTAGAGCAATGTACTGTGTACTGCTTAATGATTCCTAATTTGGATGCTTGTACATGTGAAATCTGCATGCAGCATGATATCTGGCAAAAAGAAAAAAAGGTCACAGTAACATATGGGATTTGTTCAGCCACTATCTTGAAAAGGTGGTAGTAACACTATATTGACTCTGAAAACACAAGTTCTAGATAAAAGTACCCTTTTGTCCTTTTTTTTTATATGGCATAGATTATGAACTTTAACAGAAAAAAGTTTACAACTTTTAACTTACATTAGATTATTTGGTTTTACCTTAATTTTGCATTAGTCTAAAAATATGTTACATTTGTTTCTAACTCAAATTTTGAGGGCCAATATAACATTATCCCTAATTTTAAGATAAGATAGAATAGCATGACCCATATCATATACATCCTAAATCTCTCTCAATCTCTCCTCAAAACAAAAAGTAGAGATTTGAGATTAAGAGAGGATTTGGATTTGACAAGAAAATTTGTTTTTTTTTTTTTTTTTTGTTTCATAATAATATTGAAAAACAAAAAAGCAGAGATTAGATCAATTAGTATGTTTCCACCATGCTGAACAACGTTCATTGCAAACTCAAACTTTTATTCATACGTCTTTAACTCTTCCTGTTTCATCACTTGGACTTATTTGAAATCCTTTTAGAGGCCTCACTGTTCTTTTAATGTCTGCAGAAACATGAAAACATTATCATTTGAGTTCGGGAAAATATGAGCAGAAACTAACGTAACTTTCCAGGTAGATATCAAGTAAATGATAAAAGTAAACGTCAATCAATACCTGGGTTAAACACATAACTTCATTTTCAAAAACAAGAAGCGGGGTTTTCTGTTTTTTTTCTTATATTATTATTCAGCTGAGTAATAAACACATTTTTTGTCGTACATTTCATAAGCTGCACTATATAGCTGAATCTAAATTTAACTGTGTCTACTAAAACTTATTTTTGAGGTCTATAAAATGGTAATAAAGATATGTTACTTTAATACTATCAAGTAGGATGCTAGTGATATGTTTGCGATCTCACAAGAAGACAAACAGAGGCTCACCCAGAAGATTATCTCCAAGACACTTTTTTGGCCCATAAAAAAAGCCACTCAACTAATCATGTTCATATTTTATCAAATTACAAAATATATACAATTATATACACAAATTTATGAATTTATCCTTTTTTTTTCTTTTTCTTTTTTTTGCTAGAAATTCAGAGGCCAGAGGTTGATTATTAAGTGGAGACATCCACAAATAAAATACACAAACTATGCTTGTGACAAAAATGTGAGAAACTAAAGTTTATGTGGAACCATTTGAGCTCAAATTATTTTAACTATATAGCTAATTCATATATATAATTTGTTTATTGATACAATATTACTCATTAAATTAAAAAAAGGTGTAAAAATAATATAATAGAAGATTGGACAATATCGATGATTAAAAAAAAAAAAAGCAAAATTCATGATTAATATAATTGAATAATTGGTTGGATGAGCGTGAGATTGAATAGTATATCACTAGCAATCATGTTATGTCATTATCAATTAAAATAAGCATTGTTATATCATTGCTAAGCTCTGATTATTAATTATTGCATGAAATCTAAACCACTCAATGTTTTATATGTTCTCTTGCCTCCACTTTAAGACCATGGGAGCCCATAGGCGCTTAGAATAAGGTTCTATTGTTCATTGAATTTGTAGGTTTGTGAAAAAGTGCATCACTTTTATGGTTATCACATATTACATTCCCCTTTAAGAACATTGAAAAGACATGTATTAGAAAGGAAAAGGAAGATAAACCGCCCAACTATGCAGTTGTAATATTTCTTTTTGACCAAAGAAGGGAAGAAAAATTTTCTAATTTAATATTGCCACTATATTATGATACAAATTATTACTATTCTATAGCCAATGGTATTGATATTAACTTCTTTCTTTTTCTCTATTTGCTAGAAATTGAAATTGATTTTTGAAATCAAGCTATAGATGTTCACATACAAAGTTAAATGTATCTAAAGTATAATTATGCTAAACTACATAAAAAAATATATGGTAGTACATTAGGAGTTTATTGCCTCTTCATTAAAACTTATAAGGGGATGATGGATGAGATAATAACTTAATGATAATTATACTTCTTTTGGTAAAAGATTTTAATATACTTTTTGTTCAAATCTCCCCTCTCTTAAATTCTTACGTAATGACCATAAATCGAAACAAAGAAAAAAAGAATCCAAAGGGACTGGATAATCATAGAATAATTAAGTCTTACAATCCTAGTCCTCTTTTTTTCATTTGCTAAGATTTTTTGTTCAATTTACTACCGGTTGAACTAAGCACTTGTTGATAAAATATGTTTCTATTAATTGTTTGACCCAAAGAAAAACTTACTACTTCACATTGTACTCAAATGGCAATATCTAAATTAAACTAATAAACTCGCTCAAATTTTTTATGTACAGTTTGAATGTGACATATTATCTCATATAGTGTGTAAGAAGACTTTATTATACTTCTTCCAAGAGGAGACTAGATAGGGTTGATAGACTTACTTAGGATCTTGAGGGTTTGTTTGGTTTTGCTCCTAACCATTTGGCTCCCCGAGTCAAAATTCTGTGAGAACCAACCCTCCAAGAGCTGATTTTGGGAGGGCAGAAAGCAAACCCAAGCACATTTCAGGGTTTAATTGCAAGAAATATACAAAATCTCATTTTAAGTTTTAAGGTTCCTTTGATACATGTAGCCTTAAAAGGATACTTGATAAACTTATCATGAGAATTTATGATTGTCATGATTAATATAGGATTCCAAATAGGACTTCATAGAATTCTAAATCCCATGGGAATCAATTTCCCATAAAATGCATGAAGGTATCTATAAACCATGTACCAAAAAACAACTTAGAAAAACCCTATCCATAACCATGACATTTTTAGTTTCTGTTCATGTCCATAACTTTGACATTTCTTTTTTTTAAAAAAAAAAATACATGATGAAGAGTGTGCTTTAGATGAAATATTTATAGAGTGTAATGTATTTTTTGAGTGATCAATAACCATTTATTTATAGTTTATTGTCCCACAACGATCCTAATACCCTTAACTATTATCAGGTTATACAATATTTGAATTGATGAAAAAGTATTAAAAGAATTTATATAATAAAAGAAACTTGACAATCTTACATATCTGGCGTCTATTTTCTGAATTAAGTTTCCTGAAAGGTTTTTTAATTGAAAATTTATAAGATTCTGCACAATTTGACTATGGCACCACCAAAGACAAAGCTACAGCAAACTTGTAGCTGAGACTCATTGCATGTTTTGCTTTTGATTCTGGTGGGGCAAAAGGAATTATGGCCCTCCAAATATATGCACTTTCACTAAGGGTGTGTTTGGATGGGGTATTTGTAGAGTGTAATGTATTTGTAGAGTGTAATTGAAATGCTAATTTTGAATTACCTTGTTTGTGTAATTTTTTAAGGTATTTTTAAAATTCAAGTGTATTCTTATAGTGACTTTCAAAGTCTCAATATAGTGTATTTCAAATTCACTCAAAATAGAGTGTATTTCAAATTCACTCTATCAACCCTCTTTCTTTCTCCCCCAACACCCCCACCCAACTCCCAATTTTTTTTTACTGATTTTTCTTATATTAAAGCATTTCAAAAAATGATGCAGAGTGGTGATGAAGGAATTTGCTAAGAAGCTAGAGAAACTACCAGAAGATCTGCTAGACTTATTATGTGAGAATCTTGGACTAGAGAAAGGGTACCTCAAAGAGGCTTTCTATGGATCAAAGGGACCAAATTTTGGACTATATTTTTTTTTCTTATATTTTTCTTTTATTGATTAAAGAATGTGATTTGAATGGATTTTGTAATGTTTATCAATAGTTTTGAATATTGGTGTTAAATTACTCTTTTTATAATAGAGTGTATCCAAACAAGGTATTTTATAAATACATGTATTTGAAATGCTGCATTTCAAATACATGTATTTGAAATACACAATAATTTGGCAAATACCTCATCCAAACACAACCTAAGTTGTCTATATTTGGTTATTTGAAAGTATGATTATAAAACTAACATCCATTTGCAGCGATCACGTCGATATGATTATTCATTTTCTGGTAGCAAAACTCATCTTAATAATTTTATCACAATGATAAGATAGCTATTTTGGAAAGGAAAAATCGCATCATATATATATATATATATATATCGCTATAATTTTTTTCACCAATATTTATGAAAATAATGAATATAATATGAACATTATTATTTCAAACGAATCACTTCCACAAATCGATTATTTTGAATGCCTACGTTAGTTTTGTATTTTGCCCTCACCAAGTTTTTTTTTAGTTAATATCACGGATATCTTCTTCTTACTTAATTGGAAGTGAAACTAATTTTATTCGAAAGTTATAATAATTACAATTTTTCTTTTCCCTGAACTTCAAATCAAATCCTTAACCACAACATATTTAATTTAGTAATTCATACCAAAACTAAAAGATTGTAAAAGAACTTAAAATGTAAGACCTGTGAAAAGAAGATAGAGAAGTACTAAAAAAAATTAGAGTACTCCCCTAGCTATGATAAGAAAATTGCAATCTTTAGCAAAAACAAAACCTCAAGAGATGAAATATAACACAAAAGGCCTAATTATATGTTATAAAATTTATTTATTTAGAATTATTATAAAAATTTTGTGATAACTTTTTGATTATAAATATCATATCTATTAAGCTTTTAATTCATTCATTACTAATAATACAATCATTGTAGTGTGTTAACACATTGATTTATTCTTATTTAATACATTTTTTTTTTTGAAATAGTACAGGAGCATCCCAATACCTAGTCTCCATAGGTTCTGGGAAGCTTTCAACTTGCGTTATCCTTGTTGCGATTCTTGCGTAATAGTCTCCCAGTTGGTGAGAACCACAGGGTTAGGTTTTGGACTTTTATTGCTTTAGTCCCATTAAGTTCCATGCTGCTCCAAAATCCCTGTTGCATAGCATTGTGCCTTGCTCTAGAGCTCTAATATCCTCACCTCATGCTTGCTACTAGCCTTTAATTTATTGTGCTGCATGGTAGTGTAACTAGTAAACGAATATGGTGCAACTCTGTAATCGAAAGGAGAAGGTGGAATTGGCGTGTAGTTATTCACATGTATTTTGCTCTTTAAAGCGCACTACTCACTTCATGGGTCTAAATCTTACTTTTATTTTGTTTACTTTTTAATTTATTAAGTTTATGTTTAGGGTTTGGGCCTTAAAGAAAATTTATTAGAAGTTAAAAGGTACTACCAATGACTTGTAAATCTCTAGTGATACATTCTCTGCTCATAAGAACTAGGAGTTGATGTTAATAGTTCTGTTTCTGTAATGTATAGTGTACTCTCATTTCTTTTTCTTAACACACTGTGTTCCCTTGTAATAAAAAAAAGAAGGTATTGGATTTTTTTTTTTCTTTTGAGATGGAAGGTACTCGATTATTGGTTTATATAATTATATATATATATATGCATAAAAATGGAAAAGATATATAAAAACATGGTATGCTTTATATAAGAGTAATGCTATTTAATTAAAAAAAATTGACAAATTTTTTCCAAAATTTTAATGTGGTTGTTAAATGGAATAAAATGGCCACAAAGTTTGGTTATAAATCCACATAATTCTAGTAACAATTCTCCTTTATGTAATCAATTTAGTTTGGTTTAGCTCCCTTGAAAAAAGAATAATCTCTAAACCATGAATTGAGCTTACATTAAATTATTTCTCAAATAAAATAAAATAAAATAAAATAGAAAATACTTTTTGCACGCAAATGTCTCACACTAGTGAATTAAAATTTAGGCTATATATGCAAAAAAAAAAAAAAATTTAAATAGGTTTAATTTAATTTAGATTATGTTAACTATACACATATCTTTTTTGACAAGTAATTTATAAGTATCATTATAAATCTTTATTAAAATACATGACATACAATAGTTTTGAAATATGATAACTTCTTCTCATCTTAAACTTTTTTGTAAAAAAAAAATTAACCATGTAATGGAAAAAAGAAAAAACAAGGAAAGTTATCAATTTCATTTAATGTGATGAATTTGAATGGGTTGGATCGGTTACATAATCAGTCTAAGTTGAGTTATGAAGATACGTTGCTGACTCCATGTAATGCAAGATGAAGAGAGGCACAAACTTTGTAGAGTGAGTTATGACTCTTAACACACTAGCTTTTCTATTTCTCTATATACTCCAAATAAGCAATGAAGAAAGTCCTCAAACTCCATTAGTGTTACGGGCCATCGCCTTCTTTTCCGTCTGGGACTGAGACTCACAGAATATTTAGCTATCAGACATAGATTTACCTTTTCTTCTCTTCTCTTCATTCATTATCATTATCTATTTTCTTTGCTTTTGTTCTCTGACCCACAGGCATGTGGGTCCCTTTTGCGCCCTCTCAAATTACACATCAATTCCATCATGTCCTGTACACACTCATCTATCAAATCATGCACGTAGGATCAAATGCATGTTAGACACGTGTATGGTGATAAACACATAGACCTTAGAAGAGTTCATGTAGATTATCCACAACATTCACCTTGAAATGACAAGGAAGAGGTAGCGTCCTGCATTAGAAAACGTTACTTCCTGAGAAAGTGCAAACTAATAAACAAGTAAGCCATTTCAAAGGTAAGCGTGCAGAGACAAACAAATAATAATAATAAAGATTGAAAAAGTAAAAGATGAAGATAATTGAATATTCAAATTGTTCTAAAAGCATTTCAATATTTATGAACTTATACTTTAAATTTTAGTAACTAAGGGGTAATTTGCAAACCGTAACGTCATAATTACTATCATTTTTAGACAGTCAAGATTCAAGAAAACCTTATAGTCGTAAAGTTTAGTAAGCTATTTTTTAGTGGATGTACTATTTCGATCTATTATATCAAACCTTATTATCATTGATTTAGTTAAATTTATATTTTAAAAATTTAAATGAATTTGCTTGTTTTGTCAAAAATTTATTGATAATATTATTATAATATTTTTTGTTCTTTTAATTATAATTTTAAGTTTGAATATAAAATCACAAATGCTGAATAATATATAAAATATAGTTGACAATAATATAGTTTTAAGAAATATATAGTAGTGTATTTGACATTTATGCAAGCATTTGATTTTGAGTGGTGAAATTTTTTATTTAACTCAAAATATACCCTATAAAAGTTTTGAGAAGTTGTTGTGATTTGTGAATTTGTATTATAGAAATATTATTAACTTTAACGAAAAAAAATAAGTTGTTTCACACTACTACACTACACTAGTAGACAAACCACATTAAAGTTTTAAAGAGTTAAACTCAGAATCTAACCCAAAACACACTACGATAAAGGGTTGTCTGAGTAGCATTTTGCATCACTGTATGTACTACAGTCTACAGATCATGACCGTTGAATTGTTAGACTAGAAGCTCACTCACCATAGTCAACACTCTGTCAGCTTTCCCAAAAAAGAGGCCTCTTTCTTTGAACTCCCCCACCGCAGCACCACCTTTCCCTCCTCTCATTCTCTCTGTCTCGCAACTTCACTCATGGCCGTCATGAGAATTTTCTCTCTCTACATTTCCATGTCTTTCTTCTTCTTCTTCATCTTCTTCTACACCAAAGCCAGTGCCTTGAACGAGTCTCTGTCTTCATCTCCTTCTTCAGATGTTGAGCTTCTCTTGGGAAAAATCAGAGCTTCACTACAAGGTAACACTGAGAACCTTGTCTTGTCTTCATGGAACTACTCTGTACCACTCTGTCAGTGGAGGGGCCTCAAATGGGCCTTCTCCAATGGCTCTCCTCTCTCATGCAGTGACTTGTCTTCACCCCAATGGACCAATCTTTCACTGTTTAAAGACCCTTCTTTGCACTTGTTCTCTCTTCAACTCCCATCTGCTAATCTCTCTGGTTCACTCCCTAGAGAGCTTGGAGAGTTTCCTATGCTCCAGAGCCTCTATCTTAACATCAATTCCTTGAAAGGAACAATCCCTCTTGAGCTTGGCTACAGTTCTTCTCTCTCTGACATCGATTTGCGTGACAATTTGCTCACTGGAACTTTGCCCCCTTCAATCTGGAATCTCTGTGATAAACTCATTTCCCTTAGACTCCATGGTAATTTACTTTCTGGGTCTCTTCCTGAACCAGCATTGCCAAACTCTAATTGTAAGAATTTGCAATTTGTTGATTTGGGTGAAAACAGATTTTCTGGGGATTTCCCAGAATTCATTTCCCTGTTTGGTGGGCTAAAACAGCTTGATTTGGGGAATAATATGTTTGTGGGTTCAATTCCTCAGAGTTTAGCAGGGCTAAAACTTGAAAAATTGGACCTTTCCCACAATAATTTTAGTGGGGTTTTGCCACTTTTTGGGGAATCCAAGTTTGGGGTGGAGGCTTTTGAAGGGAATAATCCTGCTTTGTGTGGACCACCTTTGGGAAGTTGTAGTGGAAATTCTAGGTTGAGTTCTGGTGCAATTGCTGGTATAGTTATCAGTCTGATGACTGGAGCTGTGGTTTTAGCTTCTTTGCTAATTGGGTATATGCAAAACAAGAAGAGGAAGGGTAGGGGAGAGAGTGAAGATGAATTGGAGGAAGAAGAAGAAGATGGAGATGAGGAAAATGGTGGAAATGCTATTAGTGGAGGTGGTGAGGGGAAGCTTATGTTGTTCCAAGGCGGGGAGAATTTGACTTTAGATGATGTGTTGAACGCTACGGGGCAAGTTATGGAGAAGGCATGTTATGGCACTGTTTATAAGGCAAAGCTTGCTGATGGAGGAACCATTGCTTTGAGGTTGTTGAGAGAAGGTAGCTGCAAGGATAGGGTTTCATGCTTGCCAGTGATAAAGCAATTGGGAAGAATTCGCCACGAGAATTTGATTCCATTGAGAGCTTTCTATCAGGGGAAGAGAGGGGAGAAGCTCCTTATTTATGACTATCTCCCTCTCAGAACACTTCATGATCTTTTACATGGTAAGTTTAATATACAATCCCATTCTATTATTATTTTTTCATTCCTTATATATGGATACATGGCATTTCATATTTCATATCCATTGCACTTTCATTTTAACCAAGTAAAACTTGTATCAAACTTAAACTCTTCTTATGGTCAATTAATTGCTTAAAGTCCCTGATTGATTATTACAGTGTAATTTGATTGAGATTGCATCAAACTCAAATCAAAACACCTAGAACCCTTCAAGTATCCCTAGCTGGTGGTGAAGATATGATTAGTTCAGACTAGGGAGAAAACATATTGTCCTGTGGTAAAAGAATGTAGTTCACGAAAAAGGTCATGCTACCTCAGAGTACATGTTGGAAACCCATCATAAAACTATTTGAACCTTTATGCAGAGAATATCTACTAGAGACATTTTGACAAAAATCAATATCTTCTAGCTCATGATAGTATGTTTTAGGAGGTTCCACCAAGCACCTAGATTCAGCAAGTTTGAGGAAAGGTTGGATGGCATCAGTGAATTAGTTATGAGGAATTCCAGATTCTAGTACTGCCGGGCACTTGTTCACTTATAATTGGGTGTTCTTCCAAAACTTATAGTTGCAGGAACCTTCTGATGGAACAAGAACTTGTGAATGTCAACCTGCTTTTCACAAATCAGGGCCAAGTTGAGCTGTTATCCTTTCTGCAGTGCTTCATTATATGACAATTTTAGCATTTTCATTATTAGTAGTTGGATCTACATCTACATGCATTTTCAAATATATAACCAACTTGTGCATGATTATAGTTTTCATTATGTTTTGATAGAAAAAAAATATCCTAGGCTTAAAAAATGGGGTTGGCCTTTCCCTTATTCATCCCCAAAAAATGATGGAGCTCATGTAATGGGGTTTGACTGCCTACTCTATTTAGTAGGAGTTGAATCAAAGACCAGTTCTTCATGAGAGGAAGATTAATTCAGTGTAAATATTAGTTCATAGCATAGGTTATTTTAGGAGTTACTTTGTCCTATAATATTCATTACTTGGCCTTGATTTGTGTCCACCCCTTAACCTTGCAAAGCAAACCTAATGAATACAGTTTTAACATGTATAGTTCCGTATCCATTGAGACACCCGAAAGTGCTCAGCTATTGTTCTTTTGAGACATGAGTTGCCTTAAATTAATTGTAGGATCTGCATGTTTGTTAATTCAGAAATATGATAACTGAAAAATCATAGCCAGTTATTATCTCCAATAGACAATATGATAAATCTGTCAAACCAAATAATGTGTTATGCTATTCTGGACAGCAGGCTCCATTGACCATTTTGCCACTGTACCTTCCATGCTGTGTCTATTTGTATCGTTACTCGTGTACTTTAGGAATAAGGGGTCTCATTTCCTCTCCCCTTCCCATGTATGGCAGCTGCCTCTGCATGTCTTTCTTGATCTTCCTTCTACAGAAGGCTGATGATCCAAAAACAGTAAGTAAGAGATGCAAGGACTTGCAAAATACCTTGTGAGCAAAGGACAGTGTATGTCAAGTGTAACATTAAAAACTAAGACAAAGATAGTTGATGCCTCTATGTCATTTACAATCATGAATGTTTATGAGGCCTTTTTGTAGATTTACTTTATGTCATTAGTGTAGGGTGATCTCTAGCAAGTTCTATTTCCAAAGTGCATCTGGATATAATGTTTCATTTTCTCTGAGATTAACATAAAATATAAATGAAATGACATGTTCAAAAAGTGAACTTAAAGAGCAGTTTGGCTTTTGTATTTTGGAGACTATAGCTTGACATTTCCAATGTGTTGTAATTTTGGGTTTTCTACAGAAACTAAATCAGGAAAACCAGTTCTGAACTGGGCTCGGCGACATAAGATTGCAGTGGGTATAGCTAGAGGGCTAGCATATCTTCACACAGGAATTGATGTTCCAATTACTCATGGGAATGTAAGGTCCAAGAATGTGCTTGTGGATGAATTTTTTGTTGCAAGGCTGACGGAATTCGGGCTCGATAAACTAATGATTCCTGCTGTAGCTGATGAAATGGTGGCACTTGCTAAGACTGATGGCTACAAACCACCAGAGCTTAAAGAGATGAAGAAATGTAATTCCAGGACAGATGTATATGCATTTGGTATATTACTTCTGGAGATTTTGATTGGGAAGAAACCTGGGAAAAATGGGAGAAGTGGTCAATTTGTGGATTTGCCTTCAATGGTGAAAGTGGCAGTTTTGGAGGAGACAACAATGGAAGTTTTTGATGTGGAACTTTTGAAAGGGATAAGGAGTCCCATGGAAGATGGTTTGGTCCAAGCACTTAAGCTTGCAATGGGTTGCTGTGCTCCAGTATCTTCAGTTAGACCCAGCATGGATGAAGTTGTCAGGCAATTGGAGGAGAATAGACCAAGGAACAGGTCTGCTTTATATAGCCCTACAGAAACAAGAAGTGGAAGTGGAACTCCATTTTGAGCTTTGCATTTCAAAATATTAATCAAATTATGAGTTTTCTTTTATGTTGTGTATCTGTTTCTCATTAATTGTGGATGCAATTCTAGTGGATGTTGGTAATATATTTCATCTAGAGAATGAAATTAATTAGTGATTTTTATAGTTTGAGTGCACAAATATAGTTCCTTTAATTTGAAATAGAAAAGGCATTTGAGAACATGTTAAAACTTAAAAAGGAGGAGAGCTTAAGGTGCATCACTTACAAAAATATTATAATTAGTTATTCTAAAGAAAGGACACGTCGTGGGGCTATCAGCGTGTTTGACATGAAATGTTATATTTCACATGGAATGTTATATTTCGGAGCTACCCACATGTTTGTTATGTCTTTATTTTTTTGTTTTTAATTTTTTTAAAATATAATATTAAGATAAATAAGTTAAAAAATATAATAAATGTGTAAAATTATTTTTAAAATATTATATTCCAAAGCCCATTGGTTGTATTTTTTTCCCATAAAAAAAATATTATGATTAGCTAATCTAGATTTTCCAATTTCCAGTTTCATTACAACTAGGGTTCTCCATCATTACAACTTAAATAGCTCTTAGCTGGTAGATATACTTAAATAGCTCTTAGCTGCTAGATATGATCTTTCTTGCAAAAGCCTTTGCTAAAGATGAAAAAAAAAAAAAAACACTCTACAGCTTCTTTGACACAAAACTGAAAACTAAACCCCAGAGACAGGCAAAGAGGCAAAGCTAATAAGTGGCTGGTGATTAGAAAGTTGTAAAAGCAAAGAGTATCCATAATCTACTCTTCCAAGTGACAACATAACCAGAGAAAATGGATGCTGCATCGTACATTGTTACTTGGCCCAAAAGCATTAGATCCTAGCAATGTTGAGGACTTCAATGGAATTCATTAACAAATTCACACAAAATAAACTTGAAAGTTGAGGCTAAACAGCAAATGCATAACTGATATATGCTCTAAACCTTCAACTTTATTCAGACAAAAAAAAAAAAACTTGAATATCTGTATCATCAAGCCCTTCAAATCGAACTAGGGATAGAAATAGGCCAAACTTGCATAGCAAATCCTTAGTTTGAGCTTAGCCTTTTTATCTGATGTAGGCTTAAAATTTGGCCTAGGTCTAGCTAGCCTGTTTAAGAAATCTAAAAAGCCTGGCCTTGCCTTATGGCCTATTTAGACTTATAAATAAAATAGGACAACAGGGCTACTAGGCTTGCAAGGCCTTGGCCTACAAGGCTATTGGCTTATTTTTGGCCTACATTACCAAAGCTAAATATATATAATTATACAAGTAAAGTTGTAAATATAATATATTAAATATTTATGCAATAAATTAAATAAAAATAATTATATATAATTGGTCAATGATTTAGCCCACAAAGGCTTTACATACCTTCGTTATGGAGTTCCACCATTGCTGGTTTTGAACCCAACACTTGAAAAAAATATGAAGAATGCATGTTTTACATTATAGATTTTTTTTTTGGGTTATGAAAATTTTTAATAAAGATAAGTTAATCCAATATTATTGGATAGGACGTCAATGACATGCCTGAGATCTCATGTGGGACAAATAGAGACTCACTCAAAAAATTACCTATAAGACACTTTCTTTTAGCTTATAAAAGAGACTACTCAACTAGCTCTTGGGCGCCATGGGATCTCCTTGATGAGGATTGCCCATCAAACAAAATTTTTAGTTGCAAGAGTTTTACATTATACATTTAATCTTGCATAAATGGTATGTAAAAAAACACAAGAATCTTTTAAATATATAATTTCTTTAATTTTTATGAGCGTCTTACTTGTTTTATGATTACTAACTCAACACTTGAATTTTTTTGTAAAATATAAAAAGAATTTCAATTTCAAAGTTAATATATCATGTTTTACATTATACATTGTATCTTAGTTAAATGATTCATAAAAAGTACAAGAATCTTGTAAATTTAGAGTTTCTTTAATTTTTACGAGCATCTTACTTCTTTTACAAGTACTAACCCAACATTTAAAAAAAACCTTGTAAAATTGAAAATGAATCTCAACTTCAAAGCTAGTAAGAAATGGAAGACATACTTTTTCTCGAAAAGAAAGTGAAAAAATGGAAAACACATTGAGTAGTTTGCTAAAGTGTTAAGTTGGAAAATTCTTAAGTGAATTAGCTTTTCATATGTTCTTGATTTCTTGAATAATATTGTCGAAATTTGTTTTCCACAATTAAACAGGCCTTACTATTCCACATTCTTCTTTAAGGCTGGACAATTGGCTTTGAAAGTGTCCTGGTTTCTTGCTTTTATAACACAAAAGTTGCTTCTTAAGTTCTAGATTCTCCCTTGGAACCTTTTCTCCTCGGTGTGAATTTCTTCTTGCACCATCTTCTTTTCATTCTTCTCCACACCTTACTTGTAGCTTGAGCACACTCATTTTCACTACCCCTTTCAATAAATATAATGGTTTTTAATTTTTTTTTTCTGTTATCTTTTAATCCCTAGTCTCAGCCCCTGAACAAAAATCCTGCCTTCGCCACTGCCCTTAATTGCTTTCTTCTTGTTTCCCATTTTACTGCTATACTCTTTTTTTAATTAGTTTCCCATTCTTCATTCAGAACACTCATCTCATAGTCATCTTTCAAGTTTCCTCTTAGTTCATCAAGTGAGACAACATCTTGGCCTCCATATATAAGAATGGCGACTTTAGATCTCAATTTCTTGTTGATGATTTTTCTCTATTCCCTTGGGTGCTATACCTTGCGCTCATAAGGACAAAGCTTTTAGGGCTTTTCTAAGTTTTATAAAAGAGTTTAAATTGAAAATGGTTAATGTTCTGTAATATATTGCAAGTGATCATGAATGTTAAGTAATTATATGCACTGCTTTACACTATTGATCTCCAAAATAATTATATCTCTTAAATATGTGTCAAAGACTATTAATCTTAATAAAAACAGGAGAAGAGCTGCATTATTTAATATAAAATAATTGCTAATTTTGTATTTACTACTTACTAACATATCAAAGATGGATTTTCTTTCCAGTGACCCATTACATATTTAGTTTAATTATAATAAATTGAAGAATAATTAATGAGAATGCTCCTACAATTAGAGATCATCACAAAACAAGAAATTGAAGAGTGGCTCTCTTGCCGGTATCCAAGAATAGATAGAACGAGGAGGATTGAATGTGAGTGGATATCAGAAATATGCTTACTATTATCTCTTACATCGTGTCACACTAGACGATTTAGAAAAATATGAGCAACACAACACAATTTTTTTTTTATGTGAACCTAATTAAGTTCAGTTTATGCTAGTTATATCAATGTAAATGAGTGTGAATTTAAGTAGCATTAGCCGAATGATTATAACCTAGGAAGTGAATTGAAAGAAGACCTAACAAAAGGAGGCTCAAAAGTAACCATCATCCAGATTGCATAAGACACCAAACTTTTAAACAAACAAACCCTACATGCTACAGCCACGCCTCCTTACTTTCTATGTAAGTTGATTCTGACCCACTTCACGTACATATTCTGTTACAATTTTCTTTTTTGACAGACACACACGTTGATCTAAAACTATTTGATTAAATTATAGTGCTTTTTTATTATTTTCCGTTGAAAATTATCAGAAAATGATGCGTTAACAAAAAGTTGAGTAATTTCATTCACGTTACTCTATCTCAGACTAATGATAATGAAACTTTAAACTATATAATAATATTTTATGACATAAAACTACCTTTTCTTTCCCTTTTACAAATGTAAAACTGAGAAAATAAAACTACAAACCTTTTAAGTTGTCTTGAAATTATGCCATTCCTAATTGTAATTAATACCAAGAAACTACCGTTAGGCACCATTTATTAACGCAATGATGGCTTTTATGCCTGTCTCTAGTTAGCCATCATTTTTTCTCTTTGAAAGTGCACCAATCGGTAGTTAAGGTAGATACTCCCTTTCAGAATTTAATGTGCTGCTTAATAATTGAGATACACAGAAAGGTAAACGTTCACATTATAGATTTAACTCTATCTACTTAATTTTTTTTCAAAACAGTCCAGATTTAACTAGGCTAACTTTTTTGCGATTTTGTGAGAAAAGAGAAATGGTGTCACTACCATTTCTTACACAAAAATATACATTTGGTAGTTACTCATTTGCTCTTGGTTTTGTGAGAAACCTCTTGAAGGTTCTCAAACAAATGGTTGACAATGCTTAAGAAGTTAAGAGGGTGAGAAATCTAATTTGTGAAAGAGTAGTTTAATCTTTGCTACAAATTAAAGTCAACCCAAAAATGCTTTATTTCTTCCTTTTTATTCTTTTGGATGGATAAGTACAAATTACGGTAGGGTGTCTACAAAATATATAAAATCAATGCAGTATGACAAGGATCACTGCTAATTAGTCATGTTTGCTAATGCTGACATGAAATTTGGATTGGTTTCTAAGCGAAGTTTTCTTATAGCTACCACTTTTTCTTATTCTGGTTCTAAGGTTAATTACTCTGCTTTCATTATTGAACCAAATGCAACACGACACGTGAATCCAAATGATAATGTTTGTTATACCAACAGAGAATTATGAAGCCCTCATGCACCATAATGATGTTTATCAATGATAAGCTTTAAGCTTTAATCATAAGTTTCGAGTTATTCATTTTTGGTTCCACCCTGTAGCAAATTAATCAATTAATTAATGTCACTAATGTAGGTGTGCTTGCATTGTATTGCATGATTCTATTACTTTGGGACAGATCACTAAAACCCCATTAGAATATATTGAGCCCCAGCTAGCTCCACCTCACCAACCAGTCCTTTATTGCTTTCTTTATTCAGTGCCATCAATGAACACATGCATGACCCACAATTTTATATTGTTCTTTTTCTGGAAAAAAAGAAGGAATAAACCGCAAGTTACATAATGTGGAATATATACTCCTCCCATAAATCAAACACCAGATATTTCAACAAAATCTCAATTTCAGCTCTTGTTGATAAAATAATTAATTAGTACTCAATTGTTTAGGTCTCTACTCAGATAACAAATTATAGTTCTAAATGGTGAGATGAACGGAAAGTCGGTTAATTGTATATATTCTCCTAATTTAATATTAGTACTAATAGTGATCATTAATTTTTAGACTAGATAATCATATTTAATGAGATATACAACTACTTTTAGAAACATTTAGGCATAAAGCTATTTAATGAGATATACAACTATTTAACTTCTTATTGAAATTATCCCATTCCTTGTAGTAATTAACATGTATATATTAATTCTCCTATGGAACTGCACTAACGGTTTTGATGACTTTCTCCAGCTACTAAGTTGTTCATTTTTCGCTTTCAAAGTATACCAGTCAGTATTAAGGTAAATATGATCCCTTTTAGACGAGAAATGGTACTCTCACCTTTTCTTTTCTCACATAATCTCATAAAAGTGGGCCCTTATATAATCTGGAATATTATTCAGAGAAAAAAAAAGTTTGCAGTAAATCCAGTTAACTATGCAAGCTAGCTGTAGATTTGATTAGGCTCATAATGGTGTGATTTGGTGAGGAGGTAATGTTATATTTATATTACTTTTTTTCACAATTTCTCATTATTGTAGATTCTTAGTTTAATTTACACTTTTTCGTTTTAACTGCCTTGCAATAATAAAATTTGGTGAGGTTTCTCTAGTAAATCTATCCTTTTAGCTTTGGTGAAAAAATGTAGGAGTTTGCTATCCTACCTCATCCATATGAGTGGCGTAAAAATGGGAAAAAAAAAAAATTATTGGAAGTTTGGAGTAGAACAAACTTTTGATTTTAGTACTATCGAGAAGATCTAAAAAAATTGAGTCATTCAGTATGTGCTTTGAGTATGTGACCTATACAAGTCGACTCAATTTTTTGAGATCTTTGCGATGGTATCAAAATTAAAAATTGGTTCTACTCCAAACTCCCAATAAAAATATTTTTCCTTTTTTATCCCACCCATATATGGGTGAGGTAGGATAGAGTCCCCCCAAAAAAGAATGATATATATTACTCCTTTCAAATTGGTAATTTCTAAGCTAATCTCCCCTTTAGAGGGTGTAGTGCTGCCCATACCTCCAATTAGAGGGGTCCTAATGGAATTTTTTCAAATTTATTGTCATTGCAAAGATATTGAAAAATCAAGTCATCCAGTGTGTTAAAAAAGTTAATTCTTTGTAAAATGAATAAAAAGAGTGATACAAAAAAAGCGCCATAAAAATATTAAAAAATAATATGAAATAATAATTTTATTTGATGTAATTAAATTCAAATTCTATTAATTGATTTGAAGTTTAACCCATACTTTTGCAATAATATTAAATTCGTGATGTGGAGCTCTCCATAACTTTTGCAATAGGTGGAATGGGTAGCGCTACCCTTTTAGAGAAGAAGAAGTACTCCAAGTCAATAAAAGGGTGACACTAAATTAAGTTTTATTAGATATATTATTTTTATTATTATTATTATTTGACTCACTCAATATCACATTTTCATTGGCTTAAAGTAATGCTCTGAAAATATACAAAAATCTCTCGAGGAAAAGTTGCCTTACCAATCACCTTCCAAATTATACTGCCTCGTAATTAAGGTACGTACAGAAACTATAGACGTGTTAGTGATTCAAGATAGATAGAGTTAGAAAATGGAGGGCTTTGAAGAGTGGAGCAGATCTGCTTCTACAAAGATATACACGTGGCAGTTGCTTAGTTACAGTTGGTTTCGTAATAAACATTGTGAAAGTGGCAATAAACGTATGACAATTGTTAGTAGGTGAGAAATCTAATTAGTGAAAGATTAGTTTAACCTTTTGTATCAAAATCCAATTGAAATGCCTTGTTCCCATTTTTTCCCCATTTGGATTGATAACTAAAAATCCTAAATACAATGTATTGCATGAATACAAATCACAGGTAATTAAAATAATGTTTGATAAAAGCTGACATGAAATTTGGATTGTTTTGTAAGCAAAGTCTTGTTATAGGCAGCCATTACTTTTTGTCCGTTATCACTTTTTTGTAGGTTTATTTTTACCTTGCATTGCTTTGATCATCATTGAAATCAAAAGCAACGAGGCACGTGCATGTGTCCAAATAATCACTATTGTTTGGTAGCATTTGCCTATTAATTCTAATTCTAATAATAATTAAGCCAGAACCTTCCTTGCATTTTGATCCAAATTCCCTCCTCTCCTTTACATTATATAAATCCTATTTAACTTGCTCCATTCTTCACTCTCTAACCAACCTCAATCTCTCTCCTCTCTCTCTCTCTCTCTCTCTCTACACTTTCTTGTCAGAGTTTAGGGTAAAACATGGACAGGAATTCAGTATTCTTGGTTGCCTTCATCTGCATTGTCCTCGCCAGCGTTCGAGGCCAATCTCCGCCCACGTCTCCGACTACATCTCCGGCTCCTCCCACTCCAACAACTCAGGCTCCTCCCACTCCAACAACTCAGGCTCCTCCCACTCCAACAGCTCAGGCTCCTCCCACTCCAACAACTCAGGCTCCTCCCACTCCAACAACTCCGACTACGCCCACTTCTTCTCCACCAACCAACTCTCCTTCTCCGCCCACCCCCACCACTCCCCAAGGGGCTCCACCGCCGGTTCAGTCTTCTCCGCCTCCTCAGTCATCGCCTCCACCCGCTTCCACTCCACCACCGGTGGCCACCCCACCTCAAGTTAGCTCCCCGCCACCCGCATCACCTCCTCCTGCCACTCCTCCACCGGCAAGTCCCCCACCAGCTTCTCCTCCTCCAGCATCTCCTCCCCCAGCAACTCCTCCTCCTGCCACTCCCCCACCAGCAACCCCACCGCCGGCACTCACACCAACACCCCTTTCATCCCCTCCGGCTACCTCTCCAGCTCCGGCTCCGACCAAGCTGAAGAGTAAAGTTCCAGCCCCAGCTCCGGCATTATCTTTACCACCCACCTCTGCTTTAACACCAGCCTCGGCTCCGGGTCCGAGCCTGTCCACTATTGCTCCAACAGGCAGTGATGATGTAAGTTCTTGCTTCTTATACCCTTTTAACTTTTCACTCAATGAATATTGATACATTACTGTACGTATTTTTATACCTTCATATATAGCAACATTTGAGTTTTACTAAACCCATTTAGACCCACGAAAACTTTTTTTGTACGGTTGAGATTTTTCTACACTACCTATACCTTTTGAAAAAGTGAAACTTCTAATTTCTCTTAACTATTCTTGTTCTTTTGGTTATGGAAACCATATTAATGTTGTAGAGAATGGAACTTCAAGTTGAGTTTAACTGCGTAATGTAGCAAAATCCTATAGTTATTTTCTTAGAAAAATGATAGGTTCTCTATGTAATTTAATATATTAAAATTTTGAGTAAAACAAATTTTTTGTCCTTAAATTATTTCTCAAAAATTACTTTAGTCATTGATTTATTTTTTGTGTTATTTTATTTCTCGAATAATCACATTACTCACTAAATCAATTATCTGTAGCACAAAAAATAATCACTTAAATGATTAATTTAGCGGGCATAATAATTATTAATTTGAGGACTAAAGTGATGTTAAATCAATGACTAAAGTGACATTTGATAAATAATTTAAGGACGAAAAATATATTTAACTCTAAAAGTTTAGTAGGATTTAAAAAAAAATTCAATGAGTCCAATTAAACTCAAATATTGCTAAGTGTGTATAAAAAAAGTATAAATAGAATTTGTATAGATGTACACTTCACTACTCATTTTCTAATGTGCTTTGTATGTTGTTACTTTATGGTTTAGCAAATCAATAGATTATTTAAGGGATAATTAACTTATTATTAGTAATTGATGTTAATCATATAACTTTGGTTATATGTTACTAATAAATTTGTGTGGTGTTGCAGAGTGGGGTAGAAAAGTTGTGGTCATTGCAGAAGATGGGTGGGAGCTTTGGATTAGCGTGGGCTCTGCTCTCATTGCTACTCTAGAGATCACTTTCTCTCTTTGGGTCACAGATTTTTCTTCTAATCGCTTTGGTTATTTTGGCAATTGCCTGCCATTATATATTTTATGGCTATTATGTGGGACTATGTTACCTGTATTTGGACTACATACATTCGCTTGAATTCTTTGGGAGATTTTTGAGGGGAGCTTTTGTATTTGAGAGCAGTTATTTTATATGTCACTATTGATAGTTATCATTTTATTACATTATTTTCTTCTCATTCCTTTTCTACTCTCTTTATTTTCACAGCATTCAGTGCCTCGAATATGATGGGCATAAGTGCATAACTAACAAATATGCATACATAATAAAAGGAGTAATGCTATTTCATATGAAAAAAAAAAAATTAGTTTGTTCTGTTTGCCAAATGCATTTTCATCACTACTAAATCACCTGAGTTAAACTTCGAAAAATTACTCTTATTTATTTTAGTTGTAATGAATTGAATCCGGTATTCACTATTTCTTATTTACTTTTTCAGTTTCAATTCAACATAATGAGTTTGTTCCTGAATCTATAGATATAACACAAAACATCAAAGGTTCACTCTTTGGCCAGTGGCCAAGAATTGTAATGAATGTGAATGCATATATATAACCTCAAAAGGTAAAGAAACGACCTAACAAAAGGAGGGTGGAAAGTAACATCATCAAGATTGCATATTGCATAACACCAATCTTCTAACAAACAAACCCTACCACCCTACGCCTCTTTACTTTCTCTCTCAAAAGTAAAGATTATTAATTTTGCAGTTTACTCTTTTTTTTTTTTAACTACAACTGATGAGTAAATTAAATATAGTACATCTCCTTATAAGTCAACCCAAATGCTTTTGTCTCTCCTTTTCTTCTATGGATAATCTAGATTACCTTAGTCTGTCTAAAAATTAATAAAGAGAATTGTTATTTGGTCAAAAAAAATTTCGAAAATTCAATGATTGTTAAATAAAATGATAAAAACTGTTTATTTATTTAAGAGTAATTAAACATATTAACTCATTCGAGCTCCCATCCGAGTAAACTAATCTGGTCAAGAAGCAATTTCTAATGATAAACACAATATGTGCCATGCATGACAAGAATAACTGCCAATCAATTATATGTTTGCTAAAGGTGATATGAAATTTGGATTGGTTTCTAAGCAAAGTCTTCTCAATTATAGCTACAACTTTTTCGTCCTTACCACTATTGTCATATTTGAGGTTTATTACCCTGCTTTCATCATTGAATCAAAAGCAGCAAAGCACGTGAAATCAAATAATAATGCTCATTACCAGCAGAGAATGAAGCCCCACCATATGATTGGCATATGGGGCTGCTAAGATCATGGCTGTAACTGATCAGCCATGCTAAGATCATTAATCTTTAATGGTAAATATTCAGCTAGTCATTTTCTGGCTTATAGTAAACTAATGTCACAATGTGCTTGTGTTCTATAATCCTATTACTTAGGACAGCTCACTGACTCCCATAATTATTTAGCCCCAGCTAGCTAGCTCCACCATACCAACCAGTTCTTGCTTTCTTAATTTCTTTCAACCCCAACGTAGCGTACAAATCACACATGCCATCAGGTCCAACACACATGACCACATGACCAACAATTATCCGAATATTTCTCTGCATCATAGGGGAAACTGGGAATATTTTTCCACATGACTACTGAGCTCCAAGTTTAAACACAGAACCTACAAACTTTGAAAATAATCTCAATACTACTCAACTGTAGAACATTTGGTGCACCAAGCATTTGAATGAGGGATAAAGATACCCGCTCACCTCACTCAAAGTTATTAGGTTCTGGTCATCGCCAAAGTATTTGGTTTTGCTAAATTTAAGTATCACTTGCACAATTATAGCATTAGGCTATCTCTCTATTGAGTCCATAGAGAATGGTTCTTAAAGGAATCCAACATTAGAGGGAATAGTAGTACAGTCTTAAGTATTTCCTAGCTTAGTTGTAGAGTTCCATCACTTTTTACCCACTTTGTCAACGAAAAAAGAATTACATTTCAAAACTAACAAAGTTTCAAATTTAAACCTTAGAATTGAGAAATTTCATAACCGCTTTGGTTATTTGGCATTTGCCAACCACTATATTAAGAGAAATTTAAAGTGATCTCTTGTCGTAGCCAAAAATCATTTTACTATATTAAGAGAAATAATTTCATAACCTTTGCAGAAGTGATAACTTGTAATTTGGAGTCCTTTCTTTAGAATTTAAAGGCATTTTAAAGATTATATTAATTTCTATCGTATTACTTGTTTAGAGAAGATTAATTATGGAGAAACGGAAAGACAAGTTATCACTTATCCCCCTAATGAAATCCCCAAAAACTAAATTAAGATGTACAAGATAATATTGACACTAATTAATTCACTAAAAAATATTTATACTAATTATTTGCATGAAAACCACCACCCCTTTAATTAGGTTTTAGCACTTGTCCTCATTATGATTTTGGTGGTTACAACAATGCTATCATGAGGGGTCTTTTTCTTCCCTTAATTTCTCCCCTCTGTTACTTTCAAATTTCAACAGGTAGCTTCTCTTTCATAAAAGATTAAAATCCAGACGAAACATATCATTTGCATTTAATTTTAATTTCTTGGTACAAAGTTCTTGGACTATTTGATAATTACTTGTGATGTGATGTCTCATGGGCAAAGTGAGAAACTGCATCTATGTCATCACTTTGAAGTTGAAGTTGCCTAGGTTCTTCCTAATTAAGATTTAAGGGTACATTCAAACTCAATATAGATGGAGCTGCAAACTACAAGGATTGCAGGAGATATCACAATGGGACCTGGGTTGCAGGCTATATGATTATGGGAGCTCTGGGACCTGTCACTTTAAGAGTTTGGTAATGTGTTTGCATACGCCCTTGGCTTGGCGTGACAGGAACTAGGAACCCCAGTTTCTTTATTACAATGGTATGGGTTCGAGCCTTGGCACCCTAATATGCCTTTGGGATCCATGCCATGCGTAGTCGGGTTCAGGTGAGTATGGGGCCGTGGTTAGCCCCCTCTTTTCTAGACAATAGAAAAGATTTGAAAAGGGAATGTGTTTTTGTTTTTTTTGTTTTTTGGTTTTTTGTCAAAAATAGAATATATACATTATAATGTATATTTACATATATTTTTAAGAAACTCTTATATAAAAAATAGTTAAGATTTGATCAGAAGTCTTAAGAACCTCCCAAACATTAAAGACCTAGTACATGAACACTTGAGCTATTGTTCGGAGTAAAAAAAAAATACTTACAATAAATTCCAACATAAATATATACTTATACATTAACTTGATGTAGAGGATAAGCCTAGACGTCCCCGAAAATCTATACAAGAATTCTTAAGAATTAGTGAGTTACATTTGAATTTAAACTAGAGATATGCTAGGATTTGTTGGATGCAGAATCAGGAATAGATGTCGTAGATACTTCATTACACTGCTGCAAGATGGTGGAACAAGGCGTGACACCCATCTTGTCTCTAAAGGGCATCAGCTAGTTAGTGCTGAGAAGCAATGTGTGAAACAATGACAGCTTCGCCAGCAACTTTCTCCTTGACAAAGTAATAGCCAAGAGATGCTTCATGTGAGAGTGAAAAAGGGGGTTGGCAGTTCGGCGCACATATAATATTGCCATATATAGAACACTTAATGAGGTCTAAATAAGATATTTTTGTATGAATCAAATACAATGTGTGGCCTTTCACCATACTAATTAGTGTGCACTAAATCGTTTGAAATGATAATCAAAATATAGGCGCCACTACACACTTAACCATTTGTATATTATGTCATCTTATGTCATATCTCTACTTGTCTAGTGTAAAAATGAGTTTTGTATTTAATTTACACAAAAATTCTAGTGTAGAAAGCTTCACCCTGAGCTTGAGCGAGTTTTGCAGCTAAACTAGGGTGGAAAAGATTGAACATGGTTCAAAGGCCATGCAATGTCAATATTAGTGTTACATTTAGAAGATCCATTATTTACTTTGTTTATGCAATGGAACCATTTAGAAGACCAACTTATTTTCTTGATTCAAATGTTATGTTAAAGCATTTGGCAAAAGAGAGTCGTCATTTTCCAAACAAATTCTCAATTCTCATTCCTCCAAGTAGTTATAGATCCAGCAAAATACCCACATCCATATGTATATATACATGTCCCATCATTCCAATCTGAGGCTGTTAGGCACTTGATAGCAAAAGATAACCACATTTTCCAGCCCAATCTGATACTTGAGCAGTACTCCAATCAATTCTATTGGCAGTAAATTATATAATGACAAGTATAATTTCACTAAATTTTAATTGTTAAAATTCATTCGCTGCTGACTTGATTTTACTGTCATACACACATATATCTGAGAGATCTATGATCCTAAGAGGAAACAGAGGTTCTGCTTCGAAGGCTCTCTGTTTTCTCTTCCTCTTATACTCGTAAATGCAAATTTTGTTCTGTTTGCCTCTCTCTGGTTTCTTTCCCAAACCCATTCAGAAACAGAGAGAAATGGAACGAAAATGGGAACCTACAATACAAGGTCCAACTTCTTCATTAGAAAGTTTAAGGTCAAGGAGCCAAGTCCATCTCTGAACCTAGCTCATAGAAGATTATGTCTGCAACAAGGATGTGGAGGGTATTTTGTTTATGTCTCTTGCAAGTTGGAAATTGGTTTATTCTTTTGCAAATTATTTAGCTGAAGATCAAAGACGAATTTAAGTGTTGTGTACGCAACCCACATGGGCAGAGGCGATGACATAACTGACCCTTACAATTACAAACTACATGTTGTTTAATATTGTAGGTAAGAATTGCAACCAATCCAAGTGTCACATGCTTTTTGGTATCTCCAAAGCCACATGCAAACTAACATGGCACTCTCTAGATTCACATACGCATGCCCCAAATTTATATATGTATATTAACTTTATTAAATAATTATGTTTCTTTCTGACATTGGACATTAATTTGATAATATAAGCATTATTTATTCTTTAAATAAAATTAAGCATTATGTATGATTAGCTTGGCTAAAGTCTCCATTAATTTATATGACATTTTGGGGTAGCAACTCATTCACTTAAATTTAATAAAATATAACAAATAATAATTATTTACATAGGTTTTGGCTGGTGAATAATGGACGTTGTAGCTGACAATGAATTAATTTCTTGTATACTTAAAGATGCTAGTTATTTATTAATTTGAAAATCACTGTATTGTATTTAAAAAAAAAAAAAANAAAAAAAAAAAAAGTGCAATTGGTGCCAATTACTGAAACAGAAGCGCTGAAAAAGGAAATCATAATCATAAGGGTAAAAGGAGAAAACTCTTATGTAAATTCACAATGAACTGTTCCAATAATACATTTCCCCCTCTTTTTCTTTTTTTTAATCCTTTTTCGCCCATCTTCATTTGTGGGAGGAACCAAGGGTTTTGTAAATGGAGGGCACACAAACAGATTCCTGGGAGTACTTGTAGACAAGACCAAAAGAAAGTAGATGGGAAAAGGTGAGAGTAGATTTTAGTTTCCCCAAGAAATTGAGGGGAAAACTCTTGCACAAGAGTGAAGCAATCCCAAGTGGGGAAATGACTTCTTCTATATGCAATAATTGTTATCAATTTGATAACATTTGACACTTGAAAAAAAAAATGTACAGTTTCTTTCTCCAATATTCTAACTGGGAACAAGACAAACAGGGGATTTGACCACAATGGCTGCAAACTCACTCAATCTATAACAAAGCAATTGTAAGGGAAGAAATTAAGAATGAAAACTTTTCTTTCTTCCTTTTTTTTTTTCTCTCTATTTTTTGGGTTTTTTTCTTCTTGTAGTTGATGATAGTGTTTGGTATTAACACATGACACCTCTGCGGCAGTTAAGAACACCAGAAGCAGAGGTAAGGGCACCAACCGATGAAGAGGATTTGGCCCCTAAACTTGAGGCTCTGGCATAGCTAGCACCAGCTCCAGCTCCTGATGAAGTGAAATAGGCTCCATTCAGCAGAAGGTCTCCCTCTGACCTCCAATTCCATTGTTTCCATACTCCTTGTGATGTTTCCACCCTTTTTGTCACCTGCCCACATCAATTTTTCCATTTTCAAAAATGAATTTATCATCACTGTCAACATATCTGTACCAGTAAAATTTACAGATAAAAGATTTCACCTCCTTAGCAAAAGGGTTCAGAGGAGCAAGGTATCGGTTGCCCTGGCTGTTAATTGTGGGATTAGCACTGCCACCAATTGCATACATTTCCCAGTGGGTGTAGTCATTGTTTACCACATGGAAATATCCATGCCTGCACCTGCATTATTGTCAACAAAAGTTTCAGAAATTATGCTTGTACTGTTGTACACATAGGTATAGAGGCGTAATGAATATGAGCCATGGAAAAATATTTTAAGTGCAAGAACAGAGAAATTGTGTATAAGTAATGGAAGTTAGAGTAGAGCATCTATAGCGATCATATACTATTTAGCAGAGAGAACAATGGTGACTCAGAACTGTGNTGCACCTGCATTATTGTCAACAAAAGTTTCAGAACAGAGAACAATGGTACAGATATGAGCCATGGAAAAATATCCATGCCTGCACCTGCACCTGTATAGAGGCGTAATGAATATGAGCCATGGAAAAATATTTTAAGTGCAAGAACAGAGAAATTGTGTATAAGTAATGGAAGTTAGAGTAGAGCATCTATAGCGATCATATACTATTTAGCAGAGAGAACAATGGTGACTCATAACTGTGAAGTCTTGGAGAGATATGCTATGGGCTGAGGATAGTACCATCTGTAAATTTTGAAAGGGTCTTCCAGAGCCCAATAGAAAATTCCACGGAATATGGATAGGGCCCAGGTCACATCCATTCAGAAACCCAAGAAGATTAAAATATGTTACCTTGGCATTCTTTGGATTAGCCCCTCGCCAAAATGGTTGTAGGCAATGCTCACTTGCATTTGCTTATCTCTTACATAAGAGTCACTGTGACCCAATAACATAACCTGTGTATAAAATCAAAAACCCATAAGGAAAAAACTATAGTTATCCCTGTTATTTTTACTACTTTAGTCAATTATCCAAAAGATTAAAGCAGAAGGAATCATGGTTTACTTTACCTCGTTGTGGTGGGTGAAGTAGTTATTGGAAATGGTAATCGCAGTGGATCCCATTATAGCATCAATAAGGCCATCTGCGCAATTAGAGAGTGAATTGTGGTCAATCCAAATGTGGCTCGACCCAAAGATGGAAATTCCATCCCCATCAGCCATAGTCCTCCATCCAAAATGTGATGGCGAGCTACGAACCATGGCGTTACCAGTGGGCTTGCAATCATGGATATGTAAGCCATGGATGATGACATTGGTGATGAATTGGATAGTAATGCAAGCCCCATAGGCAATGTGCACATTGACACCACGCCCATCGATGGTCTTAAAGCTGTTCATAATGAGCTCTTGCTTTAAGGTGATGACCATGTCCCTTTTGAACACAATCCACAAGGGCCTCTCTTGGATCACGGCGTGGCGGAGAGTGCCTGGTTTGGGGTTTACTGGGTCATTGTCACTTGGGTCACTCACAACATAGTATCTTCCATCACGGCCACCTACGGCATTGCGTCCGAACCCAATTGCACAATCAGCCAAGCGCTTTCGGCGAGCGTACCAACGCCGGTCACAGCGCCAGCAGTCATCAATTGGGTTCCCAGTCCCACATGAGAAGAAACCCAGATTCCTTCTTTCCGTATGATTGCGTATGGTCCTGTCAAATTCATAACAAACAGAATCATTTATTTCATGTGTTATTTGCATTTACTCTACCAGAGGTTTGAAGAAAATCCCCAAAGAGAGAAGGAAAAAAAAAAGATTTTTTATTGCATTGTGTTACATCCACTTAGTCTGCCAGATGTTTGAAGAAAAGCCTCAAAGAAAAATATTAAAAAGGATTAATGATGGATACTTGCATGTGGAACTATTTTAGTTTTTTAATATGAGGTCCCACTGATGGCCAAAGGTTAGAGGGGTCATGTGTGTCTGCAATTATGATACGGATAGAATGATACGGTCCATACGGAAAATGGGGGTTGACGTCTAACATCAACTTCTCTACAGAAATAAATGCCAAAGGTGGGGATGAACTAATTTGTGTCTAGTACTTGGGGTGTCGGTGGTGATAGTCTAATATAATTATTAAGTTGGGTCATTTAATATGGTCATGGAGATCTCATTGAATAAGAAAGTAGTCAGACAGAAGGAGTTGGATCAGCCAAAATACAAGTACGTGGGTGGAGTTGGGGAGAAAGTATAATGGTGAAACCAGATCTGATCTGCAGTTTGGAGCTTATGCTTATAGACAGGCTGGAGAGAGGGCACCCATTCATGTGGTTTACCCCACCTTGTTGGAAGATGTGGGAACTGCATGAATTCCTAACAGTCTGAATTGGATGGATTCTAGTTGATTCTATGGGTAGGAAAACCATGAGGGCAATCCATAAAAACAACAAGAGGATTTACTTTACTCATTGGTAGGACCAAAGCATCTTGTAGAATGGGTGATGGAATTAGTAGTAGATGTAGATCCATGGGTATTGAAGACTGGTTTTCAATAACATTGGATTTTATTGTAATTTTGGGAATTTGGTGTACAAGTTTCTGATCAAATCTGCTTCTAGCTAGCTTACCCCCCAAACCAGAAGATGGGATATGAGAGAGTAGAAGAGGAATTGACCTGTTTATAACTCAATTACAATGCAGGGGATGAATATACACAGATGTTAGTGACACAAGTATAAATTGCACTCATGACAAAATCTGAATTCTTTAGCTATTTCCTATCACACTTGCGGTATGTAGAAGTTTTGCCACTAAATTTTGAGTATATATCATCATTAAGCATTATTATGTATCCCCTACTATATTCACACCCATACAAGATCAAAAGAAAACGTAAAAATGATACGAGTGAGTTGTGTTTGCATTCTTTAAATTGTTAGTATTCCTAGAACAAAGTAACTTTTACCTATTGTCGACCAATGAAAATGTGATTAGGGAAGAAACTAAAGGGACCACTAGATTCTAATGTAAGGGAAAAGTTAGATGATTTGGGATACATACGAAAAAATTGACTTAAAAGTCTCTCTCAAACATGGATTTAGGTACAAAAAGGTATGTGTACTTGGAAACTAAATTCTGATAAGGAAAAGAAAAGACAAGAAATTAATTATGAGCGACAGGGGCGGATCTCGCGACATAAGCATGTGGTTAAGCTGTCAAATAGAATATAAAGGCTTTAACTTTTAAAAAAAATCACATCTGCAAAAGAACATAGTGGCATGAAAGGGAAACTTCAGAACGTGAACAAATTAATTAAAGGTAATTAATTTGACCATTTATTCTACCCTGAGTGTAAAGGAATAGCAGAATAGCAGACGGCATCAGAACAGAGACCCATGAGGGTAAATTAATAAGGAATCAGATCCTACTATTTTTGGCACACTTTCATTAAAAAAAATGTCTTTACCTTTTTGTGAGGTACTGCTGATTTCTTTAGACAATTTTTGTTCAAATGAAGAATTTTGTTATAATAATGTGAGATTTATAATTATAGCTTGTTTCTTATGCTAATGTGGCATAAATTTTGGGAAATCAATAAAAATTTCTTGATCTAACCAAGCATGTAGCGTGTTAGCAAAGGAAAAGGGGAGGAAAAAACTGAGCTTCCAATTCCATATTAATACTTGCATTGACCATGTTGACTGGGTTTACTTAAGGTAAATGGGCCAAAAGGATAAAAAAGATATCTACTCTAGTATACTAAAGTGGATTCATGATAAGCCATGAAGAGCATTTTTTTCTCTTTTTCTTCTCCATCTAATTAGAGTAATATTATTTCTGAATTTAACTGAACACACTTAAAATTTTAAATAGACCCATTTAAAATTTATACCTAAAACTTAAAAGTGTGTAAGAATCATCTTTCTGTGAATTACTATTAAACCAAATGAGTTTGCTGGCTGATAGTGCATTGGTCATGTGAGGTCTGTGCTCTGAACCCAAGGCAAATATAAACTAATGTAAAAGCACATGCCATATGAGAGGAACCAGTAATATAACTATAGGAAGAAAGAATAGAAAGTGGGAGTGAGAGAGAGAGAGAGAGAGAGAAAGAGAGAGAGTTATTACATGTCAACCATAGAAGCTATCTCCTCTGGCTTATCAACTGCATGCTCACTCAGAGAATCATGTGACCTGAAAAATGATAACAAAAATGTTAACTGCTAAATTCAGGAAGAGCATTAATTCCTCCTTCTTCGATCAACCAATGAATGGAAGAAGAACCTCGTAGCATTCACAATTCATAAACATGCAAAATTAGTGAATCCAAAATTTGGGTGATCTCACAGTGAACTCTTTTCTCTCGTGACACAAAACAAAACGACCATAACGGAATTAACGATTCAGATTTTTCAGATCCGATCTGAAGGGCTCAGATTATTTCTTTCTGAGCTAGACCCCAGCTCGATTACATCAAACGGTTTTTCGCGAACCCAATTCCACGTGGACGGTCGTGAAAGCAATTAAAAATGCAGTAGAAGATCTAAACCGCGGAAGCTGAAAAGCCTCACAGTGGCAGTAATAGTAAATAACACTAACCTTTCCGCCATTGATGAATTCTTGAAGCTCTGCGACTTCTCTGTTTCCACATTCCTGCTCGAAGCAACAACGAAATTCAGCGAAACAAATCCACATTCTCATTATTCAAGCTAAATTTACGTAAAATACATGAAATTAACCACACAAAAAAAATTACTTCTCTTCGCTTTCTCTGTAAGTACCTTGACTGTACAAGAAGCTCTTTCTCGTTCAATGCGTTCGCGCTAGTAAAAATCAGCGCCATGAACAGAAAGCTAAGATTGAACCATTTCAGAGAAACACCCATTGTTGCTTCTTCTCAAGCTCTCTCTCTGTGTTTATCTCTGTTTCTCACAGAGACTCTGTTTTCTAGCGCTCTCTCTGTTTTTCTGGGTGTGTCTGAAGCAAGAAGAAGGGGAAAGGAAACAAATGGAGCCAAGGAGAAAAGGGAAGGAGCGGTGTTTATATAGCAAGAGAACGTGTAGAGTCTGGCTTGGCTTAACACTGTTAGTTAATCACGGAGCTTGACCATGGTCAAGTTAATCAACCAAACGAATAACCACATTTAACCAACTTACCACCTCCCTAACCGCCATTAACCGCTTCTCTTTTTCGCCTCGATTTCTCTCTCTCTACGATTTTCTCTCTCCAACGTGTCATGTGCGTCGGTCAGTCACGTGCCGGAGTCTTTCCTTCTCTGACACACCGGCTCCGCCTTTCCCTGGGACGGGGGTCCACGTAAGCATTCTTTTTTTTTTTTTATGAGGAAATTGTTTTATTTACTTTAAGTTTGAGAAAAGATTTGTTGCATGTAGTTGTTTTTCCACATTTAATGATTTGAATTTAAAGACCTGAGAATTTTTTAGTAAATCATTTAGCATTTTACTTAAGTTATACTTTTTAATTTTGACACAGCTTAATTGTTTTTTTATTACAAAAAAATGTAACATTAGATAATATATAAATAATGTTAATTTTGAATTAATTAATATTTTTTACAATTAAATGTATTATGTATATTATTCCAATTTACAAAAAAAAAAAAATAGTATTCTTCTTGTACAAAAAAAAATAGTGTTACTCTTGACTTAAAGTGTGAATGCGGTTTATCGTATTCGCTCATGATACTCGGATATGGTACTCGCCAGACTGTAAGCCAACATGCCACGTGGATTGCGGGAGAGGAAAGTTGCATTGAGAACAACGAGATAACTGTACGAATTGTTTTATTGGAGACGAATCTGTGGACTGGCAGGTGTCCTTCCAGTTAGTACGGCAATTTTGTATTTGTTAAGTTTCAAATATGTTGGGTCACCGTGCCTTCCATTAAATCTTACTTTTTTTTTTCCCACCTTTTTAAAGACGATAAAACATTGTTTATAAGTATTTAATTTTAATACTTTTGACTATAATTTTAAATTTAAACATAAAATTTATAAATTTTAAAAATAATTTTAGTACTACTTAACTACAAGTTATTTGGTTTGATTTTGATATACTAATATTATATAAAACTGAGATAATTATTGTTAATTAGTCACTCAAAACAAAAGAGTTTAAGGTGAGTGACACTTTTTATTAAGTTTTTAAATTTGTCACTCATTAATTAATGGTTATTGCATTCTAACCAATAACCATCTTATATTTGTCAATAGTAGTCACATTCTGATCAATGATTTATAGACAATTTCAAAAATTTAATAAAAGTGTCACCTACATGATTTTAATTAGTTTTAGGTCACTTAACAATAATTCTCTCATACTTTTATATAGTTAGTAATTGAAAAATAGTTAAAATCATATCTTGGCAGCAAAATTTCATAATAATTTTAGGTGATATGATACTTCTCATTTAGTGATAGTCTATAAATTTTACATTGACATTGAATTATGGAAGTTTCTTATATACTTTTCATATTTATGTAGTATACATATTATATGAGATTAGCTAATATGAGAATGACACGTGTACAAATTAAATATTTTTAAATTTATTTGAAAAAATAAAATAAATTATATTTATATTTAATAAAATATAAAAATTACGTATACTTGCTACGTTAGTGTAGTATGACATACTCATAGAGTATTATATAGAATCTCCGTTGAATTAAATTTAAACTCTAGAATTTATATTGTTAAACAAATACTAAATTAATATATAAAAAATATACTAAACGCTAACTAGCAATTTTCAACTTCAGAATCTTTATATTCACTTTTAATCTGAAATATCATTTTTATCATCTAGTTTATGATGTTAAACAAGTACTAAACATCACATGCTCTTAAAATTCATTCTTTCAATCATAATTGAACTAAAATTAAATGAATTGTTTAAAATATCGTTCAGAGTGGTGAAAAATATATCAGAAAAAAAGTTTAAGAATCTTTTCCTTTTTTTTTTTGCCCCTCTCTTCTTTTACCTTTAGCAAACCAACAATATAATAATGAAAGTGCTAAAGATTTTAGCGGTAGGTATACTAGTAGAGACACACAAACACATCCCTTTAGATGATCAAACTCTATTAATACAGAAGCTGCTAAAAGGAGAATGCTGATCAAAACTTTTATAACACTCCAAGCTCACTTAGTAAAAGGAGTGACAGCTAGCTAGCTTTGTGAGTAAACACATGCAGTGGGAAAAAACACACTATAATGAGAACCTTTGCTTATGATCAAACTTTCCCAATAAGTTGCAGATGAGTTTCTTTTTCATTTTCGTTCATATCATATGACTATATGCTTTTATACTATTTTACTCAACCTCCTTATATAGCACACTTTAGTTCACTATCTTATTAAACAAAGAAAAAAAATCGTGGAAACCCTAACTTCAATTAATGTTTCTCTAGAAACAGCAATTACTTGCAAATTAACTTTTTTTTTTTCTCATCTTTTATATAAAATGAAAACTAAACCGAAAAAAAAAAAGTAGAAACCATGAGCTAAAGGATTAAAGATGCAAATTCTCGAGCTCAAAGAAAAAATAATAAGATGTCAATTTTCATCTGCTAAGAATTGTGCTTTTGTGTTAGATAAGAAAGAACACTCGCATTTAAGCTGACTTTTAATGCGTACAAAAGAAAGCATCAAGTTAAAGAGTGATGAGCACTATTAGATTCAACAACTTAGTTAACCTTTTTGCCTAGCTCGAAATATCAACAAGTCATTTCCCTCGCACACTGATCTCAAATATTAAAAGCTTTTCATAGAAAACAATACTAATTAATCCTTCACGAATTCTAGTTATTTCCCTCCCTTTCCCGATGCCAAATTGTTCATCTTTAATACTTTACTGTGTTAGTTGCTTTAGATTTTTGCTGTCAATACAGTTCATGAAAGCGAAATGGGTGTAGGCCATCCACTCCTTTGCATCAGATTTTACCCATAAAGAGAATGATTCAATTACTTTAGTATTCACAACTAAGAACGAAATAAGCAAAACATGAGTAATTAACATGTTGGAAATTTAATTATGGCTTCAACTCCCAAGAATTAATGGAAGTATTTGGTATTTGGTATTTATTACAATTTTTATGTTGAAATCGCTCATAAAAAAAAAGTTTTTATATTGAAATCTCAAATATCCCTGAGTTAGATTATGTTATTTGGTATGAGATTACACAGACAACACCCAAAGGCTAGTATGCCCCTAGCAGAAAGCTATGTAACCTCGTATCCACGTCACAAGTACACACTACATAATTAGTTTAAAATTTTCACAAAATAGTTGAGATCTTATGCTTGAATTCACATCTTTTATATATATATATATATAAAGATATATATATATATCTCCGCAGCTAAAAATTCACTTCTATTTATCTAATGACAAAAAAAAAAAAAATCTCACATCCATTACTAAATGTAATTATGCAATAAACATGCGCATCCTTGGAAATATAACTAGGATATTTTTTTAAAAAAAAAAGTTTAATTTACCCCCTCCAACTATAAGTCATGTGCAGTTTACCTCTAAAACTATAAAAAAGATGTAAAGAACCCATATCAACTATTAAAATGTATAATAATAATAATAATAATAAATAAAAAAAACTGATTCTCACACGGCCGTAAAAAAATGTACGAAAAGTGTCACGTGTCATGCACGTAATAGGGAAATGAAAGTGATACATGACATTTTTCGTCAATTTTTGGACGCCATTTGGGGATCAGAGATTTTTTTTACATATTTTGATAGTTGATGGAGGTTTTTTTTACACCTTATTATAGTTATTGGGGTAAATTACACTATTCCTTTTTTTTTTTTTAATTATTCTACCAAACATGAAAATCTTAAATCTGTGGACAAGCCAGAAGAATCATTATGGAGGGTTCCTATGAAATTGAAATTCAGTGGAGCTTTTTCACTATAGGGATCCAACAATTGTTGAGTATATAGAGTGTACTTCTAAACATTTTGGACTTAAATTTTACTATTTCCTATAGATATTTATGGATATTTCTCATCCGATTCAAACAACTTTTCATTTATGTAATTAATTACTTAAAATGTAAAATATGAGGTAAGGTTGTACAAATTCCAGTAACTCTTAATTATAGATACTTAAATTGAAGGCTGATTTTCATATTCAAGCATTGTTCAACCAACTAACGTGGTAGGCATTCATGTCCCATATCAAGTTCTAAAACTTAATTATTGCCTTGTTTTGATAATTCTATTAGTTTTATAGCTTCTTGCGTTGTTAGGCTTTAATTTGACCTAAATTAATTTAATTCATTTCTTAATTAATTTGAACAACCATATCATAGGTCATGCAACGTATTTGTGCCCACATGCATTCATTTGGGTCTACTTAGTTGCTTCCCATTCCCATACTATATAATAAGTGACCGATTGAACTTGGTTTTCACTAATGATATCCCACGTGAACCCTCAAAATATGGCTAAGATTATTCTAAATTATTTTCTTCATTTATTCAAATATCTTACTTCAAAATTATACTCTTTTTTTTTCAATTTCATATTTGTAAAGAATAAATGATTCATGATTCATGAATGAAACTCCATGACCAAAGAATCATTTTGAAACACAGACCACGAACAAAGCACAAAGTATATATAGACGTATAGTCAAACAGCAGCATCTCTTACTACGATCACGGGCCTACTTTTCCATACATTGAATACCAAATAGTAAGAAGAAGAGAATTGCAACAAAAAAATATTAACAACAAGAGGGAATCTTGTAGCATGTTTGCAGAATGTGATTGTTTTTTCTTTTATTTTTTGCTGCTAAGAAAAATGTGTTTTTGAGTGATTGGTCAACTTGGGCAAACTTTCTGCCCAAAATTTTTGCAGAGTATTATGGCTGAAAAAAATCATATCTTGTGACTTTTTGATGATAAGATTTCCATCTTTTTTTGTCTTCTTGTATGTATTTGATTCAAATTTGGCAAGAACGTAGATCATTTTGTGTTTGATATAAAATTATTTATGGACATTCACTTAATAACTTAAGTTTTTGAGTTGAATCGGTTTTTAACATAGTATCAGAGCCTTTTTTACTAAGTGGTCAGGAGATCAATTATATTAGTCATTTTCGAACCCAAGTGATAGCAAAAAAGGATTATCTTAATTGACTTTTTAAACTTTCAGAGACTCCAGTAATTCAAAATTTTATTTAAGGACCTAAACAATTTTCGTTATATTTTTTAAGGACTAAAATAACCTTTCACTCCATTAATTACTCTACCTAAGAACAAATATGCATTGTTTGGCTTAATAAAGCAATCTTCCTTTTCTGTTCCTATTAGCCCTACTCCTGCAGGTTTGCTTGTTTAAGCTTTTTAATTAAGGCAACATTGTGTCTATTTCTAAATTCGTAATCAATATTAGTATATATAAAGAAAATGTAAGCTAGTTTGAACTTGTATTGGATCAAGTTCGGTTTTTGTGTTTGTGAAAGACATGAGAAAATAGATTGCAACCAAACACATCAACTCATTAGCAAACTCTTGTCCCCAATCAAACTCCAAACAGAGAGAATTGGAGACAGTGCTGGTTGCTCCATTTTCATTTCTTTGCTTCTTCCTTTTCTACACAACTACCTAGACTACGATAATTAATTCTTTTTTTAAATGTAATTGTCTGTAAGAGAAGATGAAAAAAGCTAATTTTTAGACAAATTGGCATAGTGGAAATGCAAAACGGAAAGATAGTGATGATGAAGATAAAGAATGAGAAAATGAGAACACTACTTACTAGTAATTAGGAGAGAAATTAATGGAGAGTAATTATTGAATAAAGAGTAAAACCTTTTTCTAGTCCTTGAAAAATGTAGCTACTGACAAATTCGTCCTCCAAAAATTTTCAGTGACAAATTGGTCATTAAATTATTATTCTGTCTGACAAATTAGTCCTCTAGTACTTTTATGAGAAAAGTTCTTGACCCCTACAGACCCCTTTCCTAAATTTTTTTCACTGATATTGTCTAGCTATGTTTAAGCCCTCATTTTCTCATTCAAGTCCTCCTTTTCTTTTCACTGATCTGACCTACCAGCGGATTAATTTGTCAGTGAAATAATAATTAAATGACCAATTTATCACCGAAAATTTTTGGAGGACGAATTTGTCAATGATTGCATTTTTCAAGGACTAAAAAAGGGTTTTACTCTTGAATAAATTAATTTAATTCAATTTAATTTTTTAATTTACTAGCATACATTCGAATACAATAAGATTCTCTTTTTTTNTTACAAAAAAAAATTAGAAGATCTTTATTGTATTTGTTTTATGCAGCAACATGGTTTTTTCACTTTCAACTTTTCTATTAACGGTGTAAATAAGAATTTATAATACAAATACCCTATCTAGATATTAAGGATCTTAATTATTAATTGATTATGATGTTAACACACAATGCGTAAACTAATATTAAGTCAATATGTGTGATTTAGTGATGAGGAATTTTGGTAATTTGTAAACAAATTTGATTTTGAAGAGAATATAAGCGAAAATTATGGTAATGGCTCACCTGCCCATCCGTACTCAATGCAATCCCACAAAGAATCAAAATCCATTACAGCGACATTTGCCACATTAAACTTCTCAATTAATTAATTAATCTTAGTGACCCTTAGCCTCATTTGTCCTAATCGGTGAACTTGTTGTGGAATCTATTATTGTACTTGACTTAATCAACACTTGTGATTATATGAAATGCGACATAGGGAGAAGCACAATTTAAAAAGAAGTATTTCTAGTTCTTAATGTTTCTTCTACATTAATTTTTTAACAATTGAATGGTACTGAAGTTATCTTGAAGATTTATAGGATCTGTACTCGAACCTGAAGTCTTAGCCAAAGTAAAAAAAACAAAACAAAACAAAAATGATTAATCTTCTTTCTAATTCACATGATGGTGCTAGACCTTTCTCACCAATAAAATTAGTCTTAACCATTTTAGACTCTAATTAGACTATTCTTGACTAAATCATTGTTGGACCACACAATAAGATACTTTCTAAATTGGCTAATTAATTAGCCACCTTCCTCCTTAAGACATGGCTAATTAATTGCTATTCCCTTTTATTATAACACCTAACATTATTATTATAATCACTAATTTTTGCTATTATAATTAGTCCCCTATTGGTCAACATCAATTCCCTAAATTTCTAACAAGTTGTCCGTATAGGTTTACATTTCCAACAAACTAAAGAAACCATAAAATTCATTACACAAAAATATGATTCTTCTATATAAAAATTTGGTTAGGGGGTAGTTAGGATGGTTGTTCAGGTGAGAGTTGCCGCCGTACAACAAAGAATCATACTCACATTGCTATACGTACTCACCGCTAATCAAGGAAATGAGGAGCATGCCCATTCTTAAACTTAATCTCTACTTCTACCACCCCATGATTGGCGATTTGTATTTGTGATCTTCAAGTATAAATCTCAATCACTATTCTATTTTATGTTTATATCTTTCTCTAGGTGATTATACAGTGAAGCCTGCAATATTCCTTCTTTCTCTCATATATATATATATACACACACACATTAAGGAGTTGTTATCAAGATTTCAACCTGAGACTTCTATCTGATTCCTCACTCACCCGACCACATGAACTAAGACCGGTGGTGAAGTTTGGATTCTGATCTCAATAATCCAGTTGACTGATACATAAACTCACACAAAGACACAAACATTACGTGTTCAACATGTAACTAATGCAATGTAGAATTGTAAATAGGTGATTATAATTGTGATCATGGCTGTATAGTAGTAGTGTGGCTAATTAGTGGAGGCACTTAAATGCTATGATGCATATATAAAGTAGGCCATTTAGGAAAATGAAGTAGCTTTACAAAGTAGTTATTGAGTTTGTGGTTTCATATTTGGCAAAACATGGCTAATTAGTATTAGGGTTTAAAATCCAACACTTGTCTGGAGCCTAGCTTAAGAACCTATGCATGTTCCAAGTGTTAGACTCATCCCACTAAAATCAAGAATACGTTGTGCAATGTGTCGGAGTCAAGTAAGTGGAGTGGAGATTGACATAGGCTCATAGCCCATCAATAAAAGGGTTTTCCTCTTGTTTATTTTATTTTTTGAAGAAAAATATTTCCTGTGTGTTTTAGGGTTATATATAACAGAGAGAGAGAGAGAGCAAATTAAAACTTAAGCCAACTATGGAAAATTAACGTTGAGAAAGTGACTTGTGTAATTGTTGTCTTTGATAAAGAGTTCGTATTTGGTTTTATCTTCCCAACCACTTGGCTCCACTCTTCACCAATTTAAAACTATTTCCTGTGTGTTTTAGGGTTATATATAACAGAGAGAGAGAGAGAGAGAGAGAGAGCAAATTAAAACTTAAGCCAACTATGGAAAACGTTGAGAAAGTGACTTGTGTGATTGTTGTCTTTGATAAAGAGTTCGTATTTGGTTTTATCTTCCCAACCACTTGGTTCCACTCTTCACCAATTTAACTGGATGAAAATGCAGACGTTTGAAAGATTAATGTTTGACAAAATAAGTCAATACATAGTGATAGAATCTCACGAGTAAAGAAACATTTATACCCTAACTTTCATAGTCATATTGAAGCAGTAATTGACTATTGGCACTTGGCATGCAGAATATATCATAATTCCAAGGTGTTCTTTAAGAATTATAACACTAAAGTGTGTGCTTAATTTGACCAATTTTATTTAAATATCTCTATATGTTTGAGACAATTCTCCGTTAACGTCTACCTAACATTAACTGCCTTACTTAGGCTTTACATGAAAATATACATTGCTCTGAATTAGACTAAGACATTTACTTGTATCGGACTTAGTATTACTTAATGGAATTATCTCTTTTCATTAATAGATCATACTAAACCTACTTTGTAGGATTTTGGCGCATTATCAAGCTTCTATTCTAATAGGATTTCGTATGGTTTTTATAGTACATACGAAACAATAAAGAAGTTTGATTGTTGAGAAAAAATAATTGACACTTTGATTTCGATGAACCCAAATGCCAGATACCAAACGTAAAATTTTGGAGTACCATAACCATTTAACTAATGCTAACTTCAAGAGTCTAGCCTAGTGGTAAAAATGCAACGGGTTCATCTAAGCTAATTAAAATTCAAACTTTGAGATTAATACCAAAGAGAATTTTCTCTTTGAATGCACCAAGCCAATATGAGAGAGTGGCCTTAAGATCACTTGGGAAAAGACTTAGTCTTAGTGCACAAAAATTGGCTTGAATATACCTAATTGTTAAAACCAAAAAAACAAAAGAAGTAAGGTTTTAATGTACTGCAGGTTCTTATAGTTTAGATGAATTTTGAATTAAGTTCATATAGTTTTTTTTCCCTCTTTAGGGATCCTTATAGTTTGAAATATTTTTAATTGGGTCTATGTCGTCATCCCCAGTTATAACTCTATTAGTTTAGTGCTCACATGACAAACGACTTATCTATGCGGCAATAAAAAAAGCTAATGTGGTAACAAAATGTCACAAAAATTAGGTTCTATCTATTGCTCTTCACCCTAATTTCCATCAATTTAGGAAAAATTGAGTCATATGTCTTGCATGTGCGTTTTATGGGTGACAATTTGTGTACTACTTTGGCGTCATGTAAACTTCATCTATTGTCACATGGAGAAGCCGTTTGTTATGTCAACATTAAACTGATAGAGTTGTAAGTTGGGGTGATGATAGGGACCCAATTAAAAAAATTTCAAACTATAAGGACATAATTCAAAATTTATCTAAACTATAAGAATTTGTAATACATTTAAACCAAAATAATACTACTTGTACACTAGTAATTGTCACATTACCTAGAGAAGTAATTGAAGTTAATTAAATTCACTAAAACTTTCACTGAATCCACTTAATTAATTTTTTTTTTATGAGTCAAATAACACCACCTCAGTTAATTTGAGGTAGTGTGACCTAATTAATCATTTGAGGTCTTATATGTTTCCACAACTATGCAAAGCTGACTATCACCATAAACAAAATACATGGCCAGGGCCAACGAATGGCTTTTAATGTGTTCCCTTTCTTCACATACACAATCATGCTAATAATCACACAGCCAGTTGGCTCTCTATGCTCTTATACATAAAGTCAATTTACACATAATGTATAGCAAAAATAATAAATCAAATTATATTATTCCATGTTACTATGTCAGCCAAAAGTCTGAGACTTGAGAGGCTCAATAATTATTATAAAAAAAGATCCTTTCTTTTTATAATTTTCTGATCATTGATTGTCAAAATTTTAAATGGGATATGCATAAGTCATTTACGTACGTTTCCGTAGAGGAGAGCAATAGGCATATAATTTACGAAGAATTTAGGTATACATCATGTGAAAAGAGAATCCATCTATATAAGAACCCTAGCATTTCCACATGGGAAAGACATTAGGTAAACACAAGAATCTAGAACCTTAATCCATAATTAAGATGACTAATATATGATAATTAACCCGAACACGCCTTTCCAGAAAATGAAAGACAAAATTAATCTAATATTCTAATTATCGTATTTGACGAAAAGTTAAAGTGAAAAAGGCTTCATCTCAATAATTAATCTTGTTAAACTAATCCAGATCCCCCATGTTAGTCCTATGATTAATTTGTTTTCTCTTTAATATTTAACTACTATTTCTTAGAAGAAAAACCATAAACTACAAGCCTACAAGGGTTCTTACGCATGGTATAGCTGCGGCATAATAATTAAAATGAGTAAACAATAAAAAATAGTAATTTTTTTTTTTGTTAATGTTGATAAGCACACTTGCATGCTTCACTCCGAAAATTTTGGTTCGGCAATGTAAATAAATTATATAGAAATTCTAGTTTATATATATATATATAAACTTGAGAGTATACATATAATATATTATCCTTAACAATTTATTATTCACTAGAGCCATCCCTTTGTCTTTGTAGAAAAGTGAAGAACTCAGCAAACCAAACCCAGGATTCCCTCCCTTTCATTTCTTTTGATTCGGAGAAGGATTGAAACTTGAAGAATCAAACAATGAAATTCCATTGGTTTCTAAAGACATGCAATGCATAACGGATTGATGAATCATGAAATTAATTAATAATTTTAGAATTTTAACTGTAAAATAGTTATTTTGATTGATGAAATAAATCTGATCATTAGACAGAAAAACAGATTAAACTGTCGGAATATATCATCAGTTTCAACAAAAATCTTGAATAGTACATATGGTAGCATACCAGAAAGGATAAAATTAATGCATACTCGCCTATTTTNTCTTCCCAACCACTTGGTTCCACTCTTCACCAATTTAACTGGATGAAAATGCAGACGTTTGAAAGATTAATGTTTGACAAAATAAGTCAATACATAGTGATAGAATCTCACGAGTAAAGAAACATTTATACCCTAACTTTCATAGTCATATTGAAGCAGTAATTGACTATTGGCACTTGGCATGCAGAATATATCATAATTCCAAGGTGTTCTTTAAGAATTATAACACTAAAGTGTGTGCTTAATTTGACCAATTTTATTTAAATATCTCTATATGTTTGAGACAATTCTCCGTTAACGTCTACCTAACATTAACTGCCTTACTTAGGCTTTACATGAAAATATACATTGCTCTGAATTAGACTAAGACATTTACTTGTATCGGACTTAGTATTACTTAATGGAATTATCTCTGTTCATTAATAGATCATACTAAACCTACTTTGTAGGATTTTGGCGCATTATCAAGTTCCTATTCTAATAGGATTTCGTATGGTTTTTATAGTACATATGAAACAATAAAGAAGTTTGATTGTTGAGAAAAAATAATTGACACTTTGATTTCGATGAACCCAAATGCCAGATACCAAACGTACAAATTTTGGAGTACCATAACCATTTAACTAATGCTAACTTCAAGACTCTAGCCTAGTGATAAAAATGCAATGGGTTCATCTAAGCTAATTAAAATTCAAACTTTGAGATTAATACCAAGGAGAATTTTCTCTTTGAATGCACCAAGCCAATATGAGAGAGTGGCCTTAAGATCACTTGGGAAAAGACTTAGTCTTAGTGCACAAAAATTGGCTTGAATATACCTAATTGTTAAAACCAAAAAAACAAAAGAAGTAAGGTTTTAATGTACTGCAAGTCCTTATAGTTTGGATGAGTTTTGAATTAAGTTCATATAGTTTTTTTTCCCTCTTTAGGGATCCTTATAATTTGAAATATTTTTAATTGGGTCTATGTCGTCATCCCTAGTTATAACTCTATTAGTTTAGTGCTCACATGACAAACGACTTATCTATGCGGCAATAAAAAAAGCTAATGTGGTGACAAAATGTCACAAAAATTAGGTTCTATCTATTGCTCTTCACCCTAATTTCCATCAATTTGTGAAAAGCTGAGTCATATGTCTTGCATGTGTGTTTTATGGGTGACAATTTGTGTATTACTTTGGCGCCATGTAAGCTTCATCTATTGTCACATGGAGAAGCCGTTTGTCATGTCAACATTAAACTGATAGAGTTGTAACTTGGGGTGATGATAGGGACCCAATTAAAAAAATTTCAAACTATAAGGACATAATTCAAAATTTGTCTAAACTATAAGAATTTGTAATACATTTAAACCAAAATAATACTACTTGTACACTAGTAATTGTCACATAGAGAAGTAATTGAAGTTAATTAAATTCACTAAAACTTTCACTGAATCCACTTAATTAATTTTTTTTATGACTCAAATAACACCACCTCAGTTAATTTGAGGTAGTGTGACCTAATTAATCATTTGAGGTCTTATATGTTTCCACAACTATGCAAAGCTGACTATCACCATAAACAAAATACATGGCCAGGGCCAACGAATGGCTTTTAATGTGTTCCCTTTCTTCACATACACAATCATGCTAATAATCACACAGCCAGTTGGCTCTCTATGCTCTTATACATAAAGTCAATTTACACATAATGTATAGCAAAAATAATAAATCAAATTATATTATTCCATGTTACTATGTCAGCCAAAAGTCTGAGACTTGAGAGGCTCAATAATTATTATAAAAAAAGATCCTTTCTTTTTATAATTTTCTGATCATTGATTGTCAAAATTTTAAATGGGATATGCATAAGTCATTTACGTACGTTTCCGTAGAGGAGAGCAATAGGCATATAATTTACGAAGAATTTAGGTATACATCATGTGAAAAGAGAATCCATCTATATAAGAACCCTAGCATTTCCACATGGGAAAGACATTAGGTAAACACAAGAATCTAGAACCTTAATCCATAATTAAGATGACTAATATATGATAATTAACCCGAACACGCCTTTCCAGAAAATGAAAGACAAAATTAATCTAATATTCTAATTATCGTATTTGACGAAAAGTTAAAGTGAAAAAGGCTTCATCTCAATAATTAATCTTGTTAAACTAATCCAGATCCCCCATGTTAGTCCTATGATTAATTTGTTTTCTCTTTAATATTTAACTACTATTTCTTAGAAGAAAAACCATAAACTACAAGCCTACAAGGGTTCTTACGCATGGTATAGCTGCGGCATAATAATTAAAATGAGTAAACAATAAAAAATAATAATTTTTTTTTTTTGTTAATGTTGATAAGCACACTTGCATGCTTCACTCCGAAAATTTTGGTTCGGCAATGTAAATAAATTATATAGAAATTCTAGTTTATATATATATATATATATATATATATATATATATATATATATAAACTTGAGAGTATATACATATAATATATTATCCGTAACAATTTATTATTCACTAGAGCCATCCCTTTGTCTTTGTAGAAAAGTGAAGAACTCAGCAAACCAAACCCAGGATTCCCTCCCTTTCATTTCTTTTGATTCGGAGAAGGATTGAAACTTGAAGAATCAAACAATGAAATTCCATTGGTTTCTAAAGACATGCAATGCATAACGGATTGATGAATCATGAAATTAATTAATAATTTTAGAATTTTAACTGTAAAATAGTTATTTTGATTGATGAAATAAATGTGATCATTAGACAGAAAAACAGATTAAACTGTCGGAATATATCATCAGTTTCAACAAAAATCTTGAATAGTACATATGGTAGCATACCAGAAAGGATAAAATTAATGCATACTCGCCTATTTTTTTGGGTATAGGTATGAGCTTCAGTCACCTTTTTTTTTTTTGTGATAATTTTGGCTACGACTTTTATTCAAACACAAAATTTAAAAGTCCCGAAAACGATCTCAATATCACTCAGCTACAAGCTATTTGGTTTAATCAATCACCTATTTAACATTACACTTAGACAAATTACAATTAGGTTACATGGTCTCTTGTAAGGTTGATGTCTTAGGTGGAATCTCTATTTTAACCTTCACCCAGAAAATCCAACTTTCTTTATCTAATGACACACAAAAAACACACACACACACACACAGTGTTTAATTAAAATTGAGCCTTTCACTATACTCATTCTAAAGTTATGGTGATTTGGCAATTAGATAAATAGTCCCGTTTCATTTTTATCGAGACTAAGGAAGTTCCTCACTAGTTGATTTTAAGAGCACACCCACACGTAAGCTTAGTGTATTCAAGGAAAAATCTCCTGTGCTAACCCCATAATCAAATTTTAATTAATTTGAATAAGCTTATTGCATTTTTATCATTAAGTTCAACCTTTTGAGTTTATCTTTTTTGGTATTTTAGCTATGATTCTGGGTTCAAATAACACATAACTCATAAGCTCTGAGAATGACTTCAGTACCACTCGGTCACAGGCCATTTAATAACCTTTTGTGTGTTAGACAGTTTTATATAGTTTTGGTTGACATTGATTGTGAAAATTATGTTGCTTGTGCAGTTGTTTAAATAGAAAGTGATTGGGTAGTTAGGGTGTAGCATTACAGAGGTGCAGGCGGGAACAATCCATTTCCTCTCCATAGCTTCAATTATTAATGAATTTGTCTCTATATTTTCATCTTCCTACATGCACTGCATATAATTGAGCTCTCTCCAGAGCCTTTGGAAAATAATAATTGAATGAATAAAAGTAATCTCTCTCTCTCTCTCTCTCTCCTTTCTGTGAGATATATAGTGAATCCAACTCAAGGGTTCCAAAGCATCATGTGGTTGTGTGTAAAATGTCGTGGATAGGCTATCACCAGACCAAAAGCCAGCTCCATATATCATTGATCTATATATCATCTATCCAACTCTTACTTTCTCTCTCTTAAATTTTTAGTTCAGATGCAGAATGGAAGGAACAAGGCCCACCGTCATGCCAGAAGATCATGTTTTTACGTGTGTATGTTTGTAATGTCCAGCTCACCACCCCAAAAGAGGAAAAAAGAAAGAAAAAAAAAAAAGAAAGGAATAATTCTAAATTTCTAAAACTTATTATAAAGTGTTGAAACAACGAAATTTTTAAGCAATAGATGCTAGCTACACCATACAAAATTATATTTTTTAATGTTATATATATATATATATATATA
>QAOA01004724.1:192052-207853 GCA_003255065.1 Cercis canadensis
TAACAATTTATTATTCACTAGAGCCATCCCTTTGTCTTTGTAGAAAAGTGAAGAACTCAGCAAACCAAACCCAGGATTCCCTCCCTTTCATTTCTTTTGATTCGGAGAAGGATTGAAACTTGAAGAATCAAACAATGAAATTCCATTGGTTTCTAAAGACATGCAATGCATAACGGATTGATGAATCATGAAATTAATTAATAATTTTAGAATTTTAACTGTAAAATAGTTATTTTGATTGATGAAATAAATCTGATCATTAGACAGAAAAACAGATTAAACTGTCGGAATATATCATCAGTTTCAACAAAAATCTTGAATAGTACATATGGTAGCATACCAGAAAGGATAAAATTAATGCATACTCGCCTATTTTATTGGGTATAGGTATGAACTTCAGTCACCTTTTTTTTTGTGATAATTTTGGCTACGACTTTTATTCAAACACAAAATTTAAAAGTCCCGAAAACGATCTCAATATCACTCAGCTACAAGCTATTTGGTTTAATCAATCACCTATTTAACATTACACTTAGACAAATTACAATTAGGTTACATGGTCTCTTGTAAGGTTGATGTCTTAGGTGGAATCTCTATTTTAACCTTCACCCAGAAAATCCAACTTTCTTTATCTAATGACACACAAAAAACACACACACACACACACAGTGTTTAATTAAAATTGAGCCTTTCACTATACTCATTCTAAAGTTATGGTGATTTGGCAATTAGATAAATAGTCCCGTTTCATTTTTATCGAGACTAAGGAAGTTCCTCACTAGTTGATTTTAAGAGCACACCCACACGTAAGCTTAGTGTATTCAAGGAAAAATTTCCCGTGCTAACCCCATAATCAAATTTTAATTTATTTGAATAAGCTTATTGCATTTTTATCATTAAGTTCAACCTTTTGAGTTTATCTTTTTTGGTATTTTAGCTATGATTCTGGGTTCAAATAACACATAATTCATAAGCTCTGAGAATGACTTCAGTACCACTCGGTCACAGGCCATTTAATAACCTTTTGTGTGTTAGACAGTTTTATATAGTTTTGGTTCACATTGATTGTGAAAATTATGTTGCTTGTGCAGTTGTTTAAATAGAAAGTGATTGGGTAGTTAGGGTGTAGCATTACAGAGGTGCAGGCGGGAACAATCCATTTCCTCTCCATAGCTTCAATTATTAATGAATTTGTCTCTATATTTTCATCTTCCTACATGCACTGCATATAATTGAGCTCTCTCCAGAGCCTTTGGAAAATAATAATTGAATGAATAAAAGTAATCTCTCTCTCTCTCTCNATCATAACTTGGAGAAAAGTGGAAAAAAAAAAAATAAGTGGTATGTGTATGTTACAGTACTCTGTTAGGTGAAACGGGTTGGGGCATCAAATGCAGTGCGTTTATTAGCCGCAAATGGAGTTGTTTTCGATTGAGTTAAAAATGATTTTATAGGATTTGATTGTAAAGCCAAACAAGCTTTTAGATGTTTCCTGGAAAAGGAATCACCTCTAAATAGGTTTTTAGATAAAGTGTATATCGATGTTCAAAACCAAACTCACATGTCTGGTTTAGTTTATGAAAAGGCAGATTCTTAGAAGATTGAAAAGAATTAATTTTATAAGGAAGTATACATAATATAATTGATTTATTAAAAAGGTTAAGGTCTTAAATTTAAATTCACATTCTCTCATATTCCTAATTAGAAAATTCTTTTCTGTCTATCTAATGACAATATTATTTAAAAAAGAAGAAGAAGAGAATCAATTTTATATTTGAACGAATATTAAAAAAGTGATTCTACAACAAGTAATTTTTTTTAAGATAATGTAACAAAGTCACTTTAGGTGTAAAATCACCTTAAAGAAAATCACTTTTGTGTGTATTTGTATGAATTTTTTTTTTGAAAGGTGCAAAAATAATAGTGATTCTTGGAGATAAAGCCTTAATTCCTTGAATCACTTTTGCTACATCACAATGGAGACTCATTTCTTATTGTCATATATCATAATATCATATAATACTACAATAAAAATAGAATTTCCGTTTTAGTGTCTATTTTTTGATTTTTCAATAACCCAAAATCTTATGCTTACAATATTGAAAAAGGTTATCTCAACCATGGCTTGTAACTGAGTAATATTAAGGTTATTCTCAAAACTTATAAGTTTTATGTTCGAATTTAGAGTCGTTGCCAAAATAAAAAAGTTTGGGATGGGATTCCAAGTAGGGGTGAGCAAAATAGCCCAACCCATCCCTTTTAGTTGGGTCATGGATTGGGCTGAATCAAATTGGGCCAAGTTGGGTCTCGGGTTTGACGATCTGAACCACAATAGCCCCACCCAACCAAATAGACCCGAATGGCCGAAAACATTTCCTACGGTAAAACGGCGTCGTTGTGCGTATCTAAGCGCTGAAATTTTCGTTTCTTTTCATGATTCATCCTTGTTTCATTTGAGCACCCCCAATCCCAAACCGAAACCCGTCTCCCCCTCTCTTCTTCCTCGATTCTCTGCTGCAAACTGCGGCAACGGCGACACCGAGTAGGGCCACCGCACTTCTATTTCGGCGAGATTATCTTCAATTTCTGATTAATCTCGGTATGTTCTCAAATCTCAATCTCTGATTTGTCTCTTCTTCCCAGTCAGTTTCTATTCGTTTTCTTTGCGGTTTTGTTTCTTGGTTTATCTTCTTCACTCTATTTTGGACTAGCTTGAGCATTGTACTAAATTATTGCTCTGTTCTCTGTTCTTACATTTTTGTACAATACACATTGAGTAATGTTGAAGTGGTTTTCCTTGAATTTACACAAAGATTAATGGCATGGCATCTATTGCACTTGTACAGCTTCTTCTCACTAGTATTACCTGTTTTGATTGTAGAATGTAGTTTATAAATGCCAAAATAAACATACAACTACAGAATATGGGCATGGACTTCCAAGAAGGATAGAACTTAGGTTGTAATGTGTTGGCAAAATGTATATAGGCACCGTTGAAATATGTTTTCTACTTAATCTTTTTGTAAAAAATTCCTAGGAATTACTAGAAAAGAAAAGTTGACTGTGAATCCGTTGAAGGCTTGGACTTGCATTCTGAAACAAGGGAGCACCAGAAGGCAATGGATATGGTTAAAACAATCAAACAGAATGCAAAATAACAAAAATTCTGAGCAAAAAAAACAAAAAAAATGCTGGCCTGTTTTGGCCTGCATTCCAAGGAGGGCCGGGCTGGCATTATGCCGGCCGTATGAAAATGGGCCAGATTGTTTCTCAGCTTTAGGGGTAGTGTGGTTAAACAGGTCAAAATCAGTGTGAACTGCTCAAAACCGGCAGTCTGGGGTTATGTTATTTCCTTGTTGATTAAAATTTCTGTTTACTGTATCTTGATTGCATTTGCTGATGAAAAACTGAGCTGTCCCATTTCTTACGTCTGAACTCCTATTGTTAGTTGTTTGTTTAGGGGCTAAAAAGCAATAATTCTTTTGCACCAAATATTTTTTTTTTTTAAAAAAAATTATGTCTTTTGGTAGATTTTATGTAGCCAAAAGTTACCCTAACTTTTGGACTTGGTTATTCTCAGGTTTCACATGGGGACTTCAGCAGAAGAAGAGTATGCTGCATTTGAAGATAGGGTTAGCCGGACAGTGTATTTGGATAACCTGTCACCACTGGTGACTGAACCAGTGTTGAAATCTGCCCTTGATCAGTTTGCAACGGTCAAAAGTGTTAGTTTTATTCCAAACTACACTGGACCAAGCAACGTTCCACTGTGTGCATTAGTGGAATTGGACTCTCCCAAGAAGGTTGGTGAAGTTTTATTAATGATAAAGCGATATCCTTTCATGATGTGTGGGATGCCAAGGCCGGTACGGGCACGGAAAGCTGAGGAGGACATGTTTGATGAGCGCCCAGTTAAGCCTGGCAGAAGGATAACCTGTCATTGGTTGGAGCCAGGTGATCCTGATTTTGAGGTGGCAAAGGAACTGAAGCGACTGACCCGCAAACATGCTGCTGAAGCTGCATTCTTGGTCAAAGTAAGTTCATTCCTATATACTTAGTACATATTTTATCATAGTGATCAAAACTAGAAAGAGAGTGATGAAAGAATCAACTTTAAGAGATTATTGTAAATATTTAGCTTTCTTGTTCTTTGAGGATTTAGAATAAGAGAACATTGTCAACACAACCCCCAGAGTATACGGGGTTAAACTCGGACAATTATATTATCACTCTGAACAAAACAGGAAAACAGAAAATGCAAGCTTCTTCTGTATCTTTTAAGTTGTCAATGATTTACTTTAGCTGCTTTGGTCTCTGGGTTTAAAGAACACATTATATATATATATATATTTATTTTTTAAACATTAGCTTTAGTTATTTTTGTTGTTGGTTGAGTTTGGGGTTCCTTAGCATGGGGACACCAACCCTGTTTTTCACATTATGTAAGTAATATTTAGAAACTGAAATGAAAATTGAATTATTCTTTATCTTTCTCCCGGTGAAGCATACATATTTATTCATTTGGAACACCATCTTGCTCAATGAACACCCTGCCCCACTTTGTTGTGGTACAACAAGAATGCTCTAACCTTTGGTTGGATATTAGTATGTTTCATCAGCCCTATGAGTTTGTAGATTATTCTAAAGCACGTTTCTCTTTTGTAGCAACAACTACAAGAGGAAGAGAAGCTGGCGAAGCAGCAGACAGACACGCTTAAAGGACATTATAAGAAGTATAAGATGATAGATGGCATTATGGCTGATGGAACTGCTCATCGATTGGCACGCCGATATAATTTGCGTGTTTCTGATGATTGAAAAGTTAAGTGGGGCTGTCTACTTTTTTAGATGAAAGGACCTGTACAGTTGTAGAGTTATGAAGGCAAGAATGTGTAGGCAGGATAAATCTTTGATAAAATACTGCAAATTACCAATAGTTTTGAAAGCGAATTGTGGCCCTTTTTGTTTAATGAAGGGGGATGGCAACTCTTCATTTACATAATTTCTTCGTATGTTCATGAGATGGTAGTTTACAGGGCAATAGCTCAGGATAAATTTTTATTTTTCCCAGCACGAAAACACGATGAATTCGTCTTCTCTCTCTTTGAATAGTATTTATTTTTTTCTTAAATTCTCTTCAATTGTGATTTTAGTTGTCTTGACCCTTTTTAAACATGGGCAGTTCGTAAGTCATTGAATCTTTGATCAGAACCACAAGGTACCAGCTTCACATTATGTCGGCATTCACATGAAACTATTTTTCTCTTTTCCCTCTGGAAATTTCCAGCACACGTAATATCGTTATTGAATTGCAATAAAAACATTATTTCTGTAACAATTTACAAAAACAGATTGAATCCCTCAAATGTCTTTTTTCTGGATTTGATTTGTCATTGATTTTATTAACTTTTTATGATTCTCTCTCCGCTCTACCTTTTACCTTAATTTGTTATACTCTAAAATTGAGCACTTGATGTAGAGGTAAACTGCTTGTGACCCACCTTTGAATTTAAGTTTTTTGTTACTGCGTCACTAATGCTTCCTTCTTTTTCTTTTCAATTATTCTTTTTCCTATTTGCATCCTGTGAAGTGCATTTGCTCACCTTGTTGATAAATGAATGCTACTCTCTTTTCATTCTATAACTTGAATATACCTGCCAGGACATTATATTTTCAGTCTATAACATCATGCCTAGCAGGAAATCAAAGAAAATGATACTCTCTTTTCATTATATAAGTTGCACAAATAAAGAAATAATAAGAAAATGAAAAGATGGAAGCTTTTCTATAGGAATCCAAAAAATCGTAGATTTACATTCTCACCTCCAAAGAGAAACTCAGTTTAATCAAAAATATTTCTTACAAGCACTTCTGTGCGTATATACATTAAAGAAACGTTCTTTCTCTTTTTTTCCACCCTATTCTTTTTCTATCTTCTGGCAGAATACTTCATCATGAATGAAGCAGAAAATTGATAGATCCAACCAACTTATACCGCCATGTCAACCTCATATTTTACAGAAAAGAATAAAAAATGAAGATATAATTGCTAATAGAAATGAGAAGAGACAATAGGCTAACAATCATGCTCACTCTTCAAGCTTTTATGCCAACCTCAATCTCTGAGTGCTTCTTGGAAGATACAACACAAGGAATGGTCCTGAGTGATCAAACGTAATTTCAGATAGACGCCTCAGTATCATGAAATAGCACTAGGTTTCAGTTGCCGCGCCTGATTATATCCCTTTGCTTGGAGGGCCATAGACATAGCTCGTAGTCGGCCAGTTATCTCCGAAAATGATGGTCGGCTTTCAGGGTCCGGTGACCAACACTGTTCCATAAGCTTCCTCCATTCAGGATCACAACGTTCTGGTATAGGGGGTCGAAGAGTGTTCTTTACAATCCCCCCTAAAGTCACATGCCACCAAAAAAAAAGCAACTCAATAATGAAAGCTAAAAATCTATCAGTATTTTAACAGTGACATTAAAGGATAGATTAGTAAGATGTACAGAAAGAAACCAAATCTTTGGCAATTTTAGTACAAATTAGGAGTGGTAAATAGGTGGACTAGGTATATGCTAAATTATGAGAATTTTCCACTAGAAGAACATTCAGAAATACTAAAATATGCAAAGCCTATAATAAGACTTTTAGCTCCAAACCTGAGGTAGAAGGGAAACCAACAAAACCCAAATCTGAATTCTTGTATAGCAGGCTTTAGAGTTCCAGAGCAACAGGTTAAGGATTTGGGACTGATAAAAACCCTGAGTTATTTCGTAGATCAAGTGCACATTTGAGAGGCTTATGAGATTTGCTTGTGTGAATCCAAACAATCCATAATTCTACTGGTTTAAATCAATTATCTGGTGGCTGAGCTCATTGTACAAATATAAGGTGGTCTCAAGGATTTGGTAAAAGCTATGTGAGTAGGTAAGGTTCACTAGAAAACAAGTAAGGAAGTAGGGCTATTCCAGAATGAATATGCAATACCCAGGAATAATTATTGTTAGAACAAGAATGACTTAACCAGGCAAATGACACCTTCATAAACTGAAAAATCAATTTCTCACATATCTACTAATCTTTGTAGAGACATAGGTCTCAGTACTTGGTAGATTCTTGCAGCACTGGCGTTTATCATAATGCTAGGAAAAAATAAACAAATATTAAGTTGAAGTAAATGCTTCAGAATACAGAAGCTTACACAAAATCCTGGATATCATATAGTACTGTAACCAATTCCCAGGTAATAAAGCAGCTCATTTCTGTGATTATACAAAATAACCAGAATACTCCCAAGTCCCAATGTTATATCATACATGAATGACGCATCCACTACTGAAACTCAATATATATTAGTATGACGTGTACATGCAAAAAACTTTGACGAACACGAGGATTCCATATAATAGAATAAATACCTTTTCCATCAGAGTAACCACTTTCTATGACAGGATAACCAATTGGCATCCTTCATGGTGTTTCAAACTTTTTGCATGTTGTTTAAGGTTATCAACCATATGTTTAGCTAATTATTCTTTGATTTATTTCTCTTTCCCCCTACATCAATTTAAGTTCCTTAATGGAGGTGGGAGTAGTTTGTTAAGTGTAACATCAGATAGCCTTCTTTAATTTATTTTAAATAGCACATCTCTCGTGGTTTGCACAGTTCATTAGAGCTCAGTGTATAAGATTTTTCCTGAATTATCAATGAATAGATAAACAGAGAAGCCAGTGAGGTTGGTCAGAGGGACTTCTTGAAAGCACTTTGGGCCAGCAGCTAAGTCAAAAAGTTTAGAACATATAATATTACACAAATGATTAAAAACAAAATATTTGATGCTCATATCCTAGATGACATCTGATCATTGAGTGACCAAAGGAGTAAATTGTAAATGAGCCAATCTCTGCATTCTGGAACTAATTTGATACATGACTAAGCACTAAAAGAATGGATGTCAACCAAGGCAAATCAGACCTCCCAAAATGGAGGCAGTTTATCATAACATGAAGCACAACTGGCAACTCGTAAGGAATTAAGCATATATTTAAGTCAATAAGTGTACTAGTAAATGTAGTAAGCTGAAGACTCTCTTAATCTTCTTCACTTCTAATCCTAGAAAAGACTTTCCATTATAGAAAAGCAGGATTCATTAGCCATATTTATTTGACTGTCACTTATATGCATGTAAAGTGCTTTGGATAACCTCTATTAATCAGATTTTCATCTGGTTTTACTTTCCTTTAGTGTTCAAATTGCACTGAAATTGGACTCTTAGGAAACTCTGGAAAAATTTAAAATACCCTTATCCTTTGTATAAGGCTTTATTCTTCAGATTTCATACTCAGTCCAAAATTCATATTGTATATAAAACGTTGAATATCACACAGTACATTGGTATTTAGCATCTAAAATTCCAGTAGAAGACTTGAAAACAATATCCTGGCGGCACCATTTGCATTTTGGAACAGCTCCTAAGTTTGTTTTCATTTGTCACTTAACCAAAGTGGGGCTCGTTTCAGAACAGCAATTCAAAATTTTATTATAGTGATACATGTTTCATGCAAGAAAGAAGGAGACCAAGCACCAGTATACCCCAACAAAGAATCACAAAGCTCCATGTTCATATGTCAGAACTACACAAAATAATGCAACCACCTAGTGTTAAACGGTTTGATTTTACTCTTTCTTTCCTTCTATTAAAAGTTGTTCTTTCATCTAAAAAACATTTGATTTCCTTTCAAGTCAAGGTAAAATTCTTCAAATTTTTGGATCAATTTATCAGGCATGAGAGTAAAATGGATAACAAAAGCTTACCAATAATGGCACCACAATGCATATCAGCATACGGTTCCTCCCCAGTTAATATCTCCCACATTGAGATGCCAAATGAGAAAACATCGACCTGTGATAGTCAATTCACAAACTAAATGCCTACCAAAAGATTCATTGCTTGCTCTATGTTGCTAAAATGCATACGAATTGTACCACTAACCTTCTCAGAAACCCGGCTGCTGCTACCATTCAACAGCTCTGGTGCCATCCATGGAAGGGTTCCTCGCACTCCCCCAGATACCAGGGTATTGCGTTTAATTCTTGATAATCCAAAATCTCCAACCTGGAAACGATTAAGCAAAAGGCAAAAGTTGCAAAGGACAAAGCATTACTAAATATAGGTAAGACATTTTCATATAATTCAAACAAAAGTGAAGTAATAATCATGATAAAATAATGACTTATAAGTAGCTAGAATTTCACTGAAAAATCATTTTGAACCAATCAAATCAGCATGCTTGCTTTCTATTGTTTTTTTTTTTTTTTGGTTTCCCACGAGGTGGTCTCCACACCTTTGGTGAGAGACTAATCCCCGCTTGGGCTTCAACATGTCCTGGCCACTAGTGCTTGGTTTTTATTCTTACTTTTATTGTTTTGGTCCCCAAATATGTTTTGTCACTGTTATTAGAGCCTCCTATAGCCCTTTTTCATCAGAAAAAGGAGCAGACAAATTAACATGACTGTGACAAGCTTTTATGATTTAGATCTATCCTTGTGCAAAACAAGACAAAACTTTAATTATTTATTTATCTTTTGACTCCTAACCTTGCATATGGGTCGTTGTGGATCCCTCAGATTGACAAGCAAATTGTCACATTTCAAATCAAAATGGACAATGCTTTTTGAATGCAAGTATTCCATACCAAAAGCTGCATCCATGGCAATTATTAGCTTTTTACGACGATCAAGTAATCTGCAGAAAGAGTTTGAGATTCAATATGTGCATAACTCTATGAAACGATATTGAGAAAAAATATAGTTACACTACCTCTCCTTCTTGAGTAGGGCGTGCCTAAGGGAACCATTAACCATATACTCGGTCACAGTTGCGAGGGTTCCCCCAGCCCCATCTGGTACAACCCCATAAAATGCAACCACATTGGGATGGTGAAGAGTTGAGAGGATTTGTGCTTCTCTCCAGAAGTCTTTTGTCTGATCAAGCCAAGAAACATTATCAGCTTCTTGTGGAGACGCTTTTTTATTCTTTCAAGAAAAAAGTGGAGAGATATTTTGGAGAGTTGAATGGTAATTGTAAAAATAATGTCACTTAAAATTATTATAAAAACTTGCAAACAATGTGAAAGACATCTCTTCATGTCTATATAGATTTTACAACCTATGCTAAGCTTTAAAGAAATTCAAATTTGAGACATCAATAAAACCCAATTTCAAAAAATAAGAAAGTGGAGAAACACAGAGGGAGGGAATTTGATCGGTGAAATTCCATTTGACACTGGGTGGATTTAATTCCCATATAATCTCTCCACCTTATTTAAAGGAGTAGATGACAATAGAAGTATGTGTAGATACAGATACAAATTCTGTGTATTATACATATGCAAGATGATGTTGTGAAGAAAATTGCACCAAAGACTCACCAAACGTTCTTGCTCAGAAGATCTCCCTGCAAAGCAGCTCTTCTTAATTCTCTTTATAGCAACATCTGATCCCCGCCATTTTCCATGATAAACAGTTCCATAGGTACCAGAGCCTAACTCCTGAAGTTCTTCAAGATCAGCATTCCTTATTATCTGTGTAACCCACTCTTAAATATCAGTTACAGGAAAACATACATTGTGTAAAGTGGAAAAGCACAGGGAAGCTGGACATAATTTGCTCATCCAGAAAACAATCAATCTGGAAAGGCATTTTCCACAGGCTGGTCATTTTGTACCATCCACAAGAAGAAAGCAAATGCCAAGTAGACAAGGATTTACTATTGATGTTAGTTTGCAAAACCCTATCTCCAACTCACCAACTTAATTCCTATAAAAGGAAGAGGTGCTACCAGAGAAAAATATGATTGACACTTTTGGAGATTAGAAAGGCCCCCATGATGTTATCCTTCTACCATATCATCCAAGTACACATTGAACCTTTTTATTTTGGTGCATAACCCAGGACGAACACCTTACCCCACCCAGTCAGTGAAAAAAAAATAAAAATGGAAATCTCTGTATATTTGACTTTATGGATCATCAAGTCCAGTAATATAACTGATCAAAGGAAAAATGAGTAATGAGTATATGAAATTATATCTTTTTTGCTAATAATTTGATAGACTAGGACCTAGGTGGCTTGAAGTGATGGACCATTTTAAATTTCCACATATTTTTAAAGTATATAATATTGTACTGAGTAGAATGTTATTCTTCTATCTTATTTTTGATGATTTGTCCCTTACTTTACCATGAAGAAAATAAATTCAAGAGCAGAAACTAGAATCTATTAATTTTTCAAGCTTCTCAATAAGAAATCAATCCTCTGCAAAGGAAATAGAACATAAGTGCAGTTGAAGCCAGCAAAATATTGTAGAGCATAAAAACAAAGTGAAAACTGTTGAACTTGAAACATGTAGAGAAACAGGAAATGGAACAATTCAGTGATGGACAACCTGCAAACCGTAGATGCTTGCTTCCATTTCTGCTATCATCACATCACTAAGGGATTCATTCTTGTCCACTTCATCATCTTTAAAATCCTATAAATAAAAACAAAATTATGAGCAACTCTTAATAGATCAGCAGACTAATCCAATTTCAATTTTTTCTACCTCGGGTTCAGACTCTGGAACAATGCTCTCCACCTCTGTAGCAGATGAGGATATAACATCACCTCCAATTTCATCCCCTCGAAGTGAGGAGGGTACTGATGAAGACTCAATACCTGGAGGAACAACACCAGTCACAACTACTTTCACAAATGGCTCCACTTGATTTGCATCATTACTCTTTTCTAAAGATTTTGATTGCTTCAACATCATATCTTCATGGTTTGACTTTTCAGAGGTAGAGTCAAGACTCCTTATAAAGTCATCGTCAAGAAGAGAAGGAACTTTCTTAAAAGAAACATTCTTGCTTGGATTCTGCACATCATTCATTGTCAAGTTTGAGCTTGGTCCACGATCATCAGGAAGTACAGCAGGATACAAACATGTAGAGCTTACTGTCAAATTTTCATGGAGACCTGTATCCTTCAGATTCACAGAAGATTCAACTTGTGCAGGTTTAAGAGAAACTGGGTCAATAGACAGCTCAAACAAAAGATCGCCCAGAGAAGTTTTGCTACAATAGTTCTCTTCACATTTTAAAACTGATCCATCTAAGTCAGAATTTCTGTTTACTGAAAATTCAATTCCTTGTCCACCATTAAGACCTTCAGCCAAGGCACATTGGTTGTCATTACTATTCCTTTGACTCAGGTCAAGAAGACCAGATGGGGTCTTGCCCACTAAATTCTCTAAGGGGCGTCCCATCATGGCTGAGGATGCAGGACTCATGTCCTCAGAAGGCTGCTCCCATTCCTTTTGTGCTTTAATCTTAGCATTAAAATTAGAAGCTGGGAAGGATTCCAAAAGTTGCAATTCATTCTCATGACCCATATCAACTGCAGGTGATTTCCTCTCGTAAAGCTTGCTATCCTTATTGTGAATAGAATTCTTTTCTTCAATTCTCTTCATCATTTCTAAAGTCCCAGAGCTGTCCTCACCCTGCTTTACTAGACAGCTAGATGCACTTAAATCAGTTTGTACTATAGGGTATTTTTTATCAGGTAAAATGCTATCCTTATGAATAGGATTATTCATTTCAAATGACCCGGGATATAGAGAAGAAACTGACAAGTCCTGCCTTCTGTGCAATTCAGCTGACTCAACATTTGGCATATTACCATGTACTAGGGGATAAATGAAATCAGAATCTTGCTGGAGCTCCAAAGGGTTCCCTTGTGAGACACTAGAGGCTAGCATTGAAGGTAACTGAGCCTTTCCGAGATTCAAAGACGAAAATTGGTTAATTCCTTCTTGCGAGCAGTGACCAGACCTTGCTCCATTCTCATGCAACATTGAATCAGAAAATGCATGAGGCATCCCATTAGGAGAATCAGTAATACCAGTAGATCCAGACTGTGGACAGATTGGATTATCCAGGCATGAAAATGGATTTCCAGAGTGGAATCTCTCGTCCTTATGCATAGGACTTGCACCAAAAATTTCACCATTGAAACCATCAGTTTGATTGACATATAAAGGAGACCCAAATACCATGCCAGAATCGTAGTCGCCAAAATGCCCTCCTTGGTGCTGCTCTGGCTGACAGAAATGAGCTTGTTGACAAGGGTGACTGTCGATTAGCAAAGGCATAGCCACTTGTTGGCGGTATCTGCAATCAGTAATACTTACGCTGGAATTCTCAGGTTGTAGTTGAGCAGTAACAAAGGACGTATTGCTTTCAGTACTTCCCAGGAATGAGTTATTCCGATGCAACTGTGTATGATGAACAGTGCTTGAGCCTCCTCCCAGAATGGGAATCGGAGAAATTGGTGGAGATTGATTAGGGGATCTGTGAAAATTCAGTGAATCATTAAAAAATCCCTCAGGATTGAAAGCACTATAACCACCCTTGATCTTTAAAGGAGAAAGTGCTTTTGGAGAATTCTTCTGAAAAACTGGAGCAAAATTCAAAATTTTCCCAAACTGACTTGCTTCATTTATCAAGCTCTGCCCACCAATGTTTTTTTTAGGACTACGGTCTACTATGCCATTCACAGCAACAACATAGTGGTAATCAGGATCACTCTGTTGAATAGTGCTTGCCTCGAATGAAGGTGTTCTTTCAGATTCACCCAAAGGAATCAAAAAGATTCTAAGTCTTTGAGAACCTTCATGCCTTTCAAGCCCATGGTATTCCTCTATCATATTCTGAAGATCCTCATCAGAAGAGACAGATATTAGAGCATCAAGATCCTCACCTGGAAGCTGGTATTTGATTGTGTGAGGTTGGTTGCAAATGCCGAAGGTTTTATTTACAAGCTCTTCCCATGAAGTGTTCTTTCGGATAGATATAATGTGCGTCTCGCCCCCAACATATCTAAGCTTCCCATCACTGGGCCTTGGTAATATTTTTCCACCAAAGCTGCAGAGGAACTTCATTTTCCCAGATTGAGAATCATCAGAGACTCCTGAACCGGAAAAGTCATTGGAGTAAGAGGATTCATATCTGAGAAGGGGTGACCCACTTGACCCAAGACCAGCTAGATCACCAACTGAATCGCCGGTAGCTTTCCTCAACCCAAGTGCACTATCACCATCTTCCATTTGGTTATTGCTTAATTTATTAACACAAGCCCCGTTTACCATATCCCGTGAAGGCTCCTTTGCATAGGTAAAATCAGAGGAGTCAGAAACATTCTCAGAGTCCATTCTCTTCAACCCCAAAATATTAGTAAGACCCTCATATCTCACATGGCCATTCTCCCTAGTAAGTCCAAACCTAACTTCATGTTTTCGAGATGTATCAGGTGCAGCAGGAACCCCTCTGGCAGCAATTCCATCAAGACCAAACACTACAGAGAATTCTTCCCCTGTCTGTACGGAGACATTATTATGTACATTCTTTCCTGTATTTGAAACACCACTGGGCGACTCTGGATGGATGTGTTGAGCCAACAAGCCAGGAGCCTTCCTAGAATTGGTACTTAACAAGTTCCCTGGCTTATTTAGTGCCATAAGAAAAGTTTCTCAACTGCTCAAGCTGCTAATTTTATTCACAAACTTCTAATCTAATAGTAGGCCGCACAGAAGTACAAACAGCTGATTAACCCACAAATTCATGTCCAATTTGTCTTCATCATTGACAACCAAGTTTCAATTTAACATGTAGAATATCAAATTACCAACTCAATTGCAACGAATATCAGAAAATATGCTTGGATATACAAAGGCACAGCAAGAAATCTTCTACACAGTCCAATGAATGCACAAATCTAGACGAGAGAACAAAAAGAGAACTCCCAAGTTTATCTTGATGTATATGCACAAATAAACTAATCTCGGATTATCCACAAGGGCCAACAGTAACTAAGCGTGTCATCAAGCACACGACCATCAATCAAATATGAGTTTTCTTGATAATCAATCATTTGAAGAATCAACCAAATTCCACGCACCTCCATCAACATTCCAAAACTACAGAAGACAGTAACATTTCAGCTAGGCATGTAAAATTCCAAGATGGGCATCGATCAAAATTCAAATTGTTTCAGATTGAAAAAAGTAGAAACGGAATTCGAAGGAGAAAAACTAATGCCCAATAAACTACCTGATGATCAGCACCCTCTGTTGTTCTCTGTTCCAGCTCTGTTTCCCATCCCAGAATCTACAATTGCTTCGAGAAGTGATGCAATTAAAGCAAAAATGATGGAATCGGAGTGGGAAAAGAGAAATTAAGAGTGAAATTGAGGTTGTAGAGACAGAAAGTGGGGTTGGATCGAATAATTCAGATAAGGTGGAGACGAAGACGATGATGAGGAAAAAGCGAAACGTAGCTTACGCCTGCAGATTCAATCTCGGCCGTCGGAGAGCAACATTGCCGAGAATTAAGCGGCAACTATAACACACGGAAGCCATAACCATAACACAAGGAATGAAAATGAAAAATTAATTGGATCTCTCTCTCTCTTTCTCTCACACACAAACACAAACACAAACACTCTCTCCTCTCCTTCTATTACTCATCTTACGTGGACACTCATTCTTTGAAGTTTGAAATTTTCTGGGAAAACATTGATAGGCTAAATAATAAAATAATACCGAAAGACACTTTTGTTCATGTGACATTTTCTTCAAAAATTATTCTGGAATTTCTTTTTTTGGGTAGATTCTAAATTTTTTTAATTAAAAAGAAACACTGTTTATAGTCTTGTAGACTTACATTAGTAAATGAATTAATTCAATTAAAATTAATTA
>QAOA01004724.1:208573-221223 GCA_003255065.1 Cercis canadensis
TTTTTTTTTTTTAATATTGTGATAGTTGTGTTATCAATACCATAATGCTGCTCTGTACAAAGTTTATGATTCCGTCCGATAGATAGAGTTCAATTAAGAAACTTTCTGGTACTTATATATTAATTATTCTTATATTATTTTTATATTTTATTTAATATTTAAATATAATATAAACTAAATTATCCTTAATTAATATGAAAATTTTTACTTTGACAAAAAAATTTCTATATTAAATAAATTTTTTTACAATTGATTAAAAATATATATTAAATGAGAGTAAATATAATTTATATTATATTTAGACATTAAATAAGGTGTGACATTAATAAAATCGAATATAAAAATAACGATTCCCTTTATTTAATGTATATAGTAGTACCTATTTTTAATTGAATCTATCTAACTTGTTTCTATATAGCTTTATTTTTTGCTAGAAAGAAGCGTAAACGCAGTAAAATACTATAATATTAGAGGATGATATGAGAGGATTTAACCGTGAACATCAAACATATTGATTTTATGACACGCATAACATGTAAAATGAGAAGATATGTTAATAAGGATATTTGAATGAAAAATATATTGCTGAATATAACATTATTATTATCGTAAATTTTAATTTAATCTAAAATTTATAATTTAAATTAAATCCACTCAATATTGATTTGATCAATTCCAATTTAACTAGACCTACAAAAATGTAAAGAATTGTGAGCAATTTAATAATGGAACTAACATTTCTCTAATTGAAAATTAGTTTGTCTTTGGAATACAGGAGTTGACGAGCACAGACTATATCGAATTCTTTAATTAATTTAAATTAAATGCGTTTATTGCAAGTGTTTGGTAGACGATTTTTTTTTAGATTTTTTGAAAATTTTAACTTAAAAAACTAATATTTTTATGTTTGATACAAAAAAAATTCGTCTGCCAAATATCCCCTAAAGTTTCAAATAAGAATTTATTTTCCTCATCAAATTCTTGATGTGTGAAGTCTCCAGGACATTCTCATCTTTGCATGCAACTTTGGAGATGAAGATTACCGAAATCATTGTCATTTATATTATTAGCAATTCATGACAAACATAATGAAAAGAGGAGAAACAAAGAAAGAAAAGCCATGAGCAAGAACGATTTAAAGAGGAGCAATAACAAAGGTAACTAAGGAAAATCTGGAACAACCCACAAAGGAGGGGCAATGCAAGAAAAAGATTGGTATGGAAAGTGTGGCTTGATTGTTCGATTCTTCAAGCAATATACACCCATATCTTTACCATCATTGTCTATTGCAGATTTAATATTTTCTCGATCTTCATATGATCCGAAGGAAACCCAATAGGCATCTTCACAATCATTTGTGAAGTATATAGAGTCAGCTTCACAACCAGAAACATCAGAGGCATCTACAGAGAAAGATGCATTACGTCCCACAAAAAAAGCTCTATTTCCCAAACAATTCACTCTTGTCCACCTTCCATTACTCCAATCCAACTCTGAAACTTGAAACCCAATTGTCTTATAAGTGAATACATTCTCCACACTAACCCATTCCCTATAAACTGCAAACAACTTTCCTAATGATTCCACAAGGTAAACTGCCTTCACATAACCATATGCTTCAGGCTTGGGAAATAACTTAGTTAGGGTTGGTTTTGAGCCTTCAATATCACAAAGCCAGAAACTGCCATCCCAATCTATACCATAAACTTTTCCTTTATAGCACACAACATCAGCCATGAGAGTACCTTTACGCAACACAGTCCACACATTATCACCAGGGCTGGCAAATGCTACAATACTCTCAAACCCATTTTCAAAAGTTATCACAATCTTGAAATTTGGTGTGCTTGATGGTTTTGCTGTTAATGCAGCCCTGGTTATGAGGTTGGGACAATAGGCTACAACATTCACATTAGGAAAATAGGCTTGAAATACCACATTGGAACCAAAACGCCAGCTAGGGAGTTTATATTCAAAACGGGAAAGGGGATGCAAAAGGGTTAATTCAAAGTCTAATCCTGCAGTAATCATCCATCCCTCTGGAAAAGAAAACAATTGCTTACCCTTTGCTTCTGGGAAGTTCATATAGTGAATGTTGCATTTTGAAAGACTAGAGAAGCCTCGCCTTGAACTCAGTTCCTCCTCATCTGCTAGCATCAACCACACAACTCTTAGTGGTGATTGCTTCAAGTGTTGCTTCAGGAGGATCCAAACTGATCGCCATGAAGTACAAACTCCACCAAAAGCTACCAAAGCCTTGAATTCCTCAGAAGAAAATAGTAGCTTAGCGATGATCAGCAAGATATCAGAGGGAAGTTCTGCCCAATTAACCATTTTGGATTATTCAATAAGGTAATGAGATTGAGTGAAACAACACAAGGCAGTGATTTATAAGTGCGGAAAGGAAAAAGGTTCAAATTTTGAGCAACCTCATTGAACTTTCTGAAATTTTGATCCACACTAGTTTCTATGGTTTTCTACTTCAAGAAGAACTATCGAGAATATTTTTAAAGCAAAAAATCTGTCATTCCTTTCACGCGAATAAAGATATGAACAATGAGTTGTATTTTGTTGTTTCCTATTCAATGATATCATTTATTTTTGTCCAGAATAAGATGGTTGAAGGGTGTCATTATTATTTTGATGCGGTTTTTTCGCAGTCAAGGCGGTTGCGGGCGTTATTATATGTATTTAAAAATATCTCATGATTTTGAAGACTATATGTTACTTTTCATTTATGTTCCTCTCCTTCCCTTCCAAAAACCCTTCATATGCTCCAATTAAAAAAGAATTGAATATATTTTTTGTCCCTGAATTATTTTTTAAATATAATTTTAGTTTTTAATTTATTTTTTGTGTTATTTTAGTTCTCAAATAATCACTTTATCACCAAATTAGTTCTTTAAATGATTATTTTTATACTACAAATAGTTGATTTGACAAGTAATGAATTATTCGATGATTAAAATGACACAAAATAAATCAAAAACTAAAATAAAATTTGAAAAATAATTTAATGACAAAAAATGTATTTTACTCATAAACAAAAAAAAAAAAAAGCATTCATGCAAACATACCCGTAGATTTCTTATAATACATCAGAGTAAACTAAAATTTGCTTGGACATTATCATTTACAGAAAGATATAAAAGAACATTTCATAATCATCACTCTAATATCTACAATTAAATTTGGTTGACGTGATGGATGATATCTTGCCATTGCTTTGATTTTGGTAATGAAATAATGGACTGCAATTGGAACTTCCCGTTTCCTCCGTGAGCTATATATATATATATATATATATATATATATATATATATATATATACATTTTTAGAAGTATCGGCTTATTTCTGACTAGTAAATAAATCCTTATCATGAAAATAAAAAGTTATGATATGCTGTTAATGGAGTATTTTTCATTTTTGACAAAAAAAAATATTAAAGAACAATTTGCTAGATTTTTGTTTAAAAGCTAGGTTGCAAATATTTCTCTTTATTCTCCATAAATGCACTCATCTATTTTTATCTATTTTTTTTTTTTGTATGGTTGTCTACCTTATTTTTTAAGTTGAGAAAAGATAACTTCTATAACAATTAAAGATAGTAAAAGTGAGTTCACCACATTGATGAAAAAACACATTAAAAAAAAAAAAAAGAATTTTATTTAGAGATGTCTATCCCAGCCCTAGTTGTTGAAAAGCTTGTCACTACGGCATTTCCAAATTCTCCACAAAATAAAAACAGCCAAGGAAATAAGCTCTCTTCCTTCTGAAGGGTTATGGAATCTGTTTGAAAGGTCTATCCACCAATCCATAAAAGGTGAAGTTGAGTTCTGAGGGTCTAAGCATCAGCTTGAAATTAACCAGCCACAAACCTCTGATAAAAGGTCAATGAACAAATAGGTGAACAACCGATTCAGATTGATGCTGACACTACACACGAGTAATCTATCTGCTGCACAGGGTTTTGGACGTTAGGTGCTACTGAAACACCATTTGCAGCAGTCTCCAGAGGAAGATGGCAAGTTTACTTGGCAATATTTAAGCTTCCAAGCATTCTAGACCAGACCCTTAGTATATATAACCACTACCTGGCTTTCAATTCTTCTGTATCAATTAAATTAAGTGTGAATAACTTGTCCTCCCTTCTTTGAAAAAAGGGGAGATTCTCGTTCTATCATTGCTTGAAATTAATAAATAGTTTCCATGGGGCCTTGTAAAGCATGCGGTCACTTTTTATAAGTATCAATGAGAAAATCTAAAAAGTAGATTTTCAAAAATAGATCACCCTCTTCATTTGTTTTTATTTTATCTAAACCATTGCTTTTTTTCATCACTGGTATTCTCTTACGCTTTTGTCTCGCACCCATTACTTTTGGCTTTTGGGGTATCTAAACCTAGTAGGGCTACTACTGATTGTTGGATGATCACAAAGGGTGAGGCTCTCCTCCAGTCCACTTTGCAGTAGTTTGCTACAATGGGGACTTGGATGATTGCCAAGTAGATAAATTCAAATCTAAGGGAACAGCTTTAATCGTGCAGATTTTCTTCCATATTTATTCCTATTTTTAATGAGATAATCTCTGTAATTATCACTTAATGAACGTGAATTAACAGAGTTGTTCTATTAAATATGCAACTCTTAAAGTCAGCCCTAAGATTTGAACTTATCTATGGCACCCACCCAAGACCATACTGCAGCAAATTGATGTACACTGCATCCAAGACCAGAAAACTGTTGAATAAATAGTCACGTATTACTTCAAATGCAGGGATATTAATTTTACCATGTAGCTAAGCACCAGTTGCTAAATGAGACTACCCTTCCACATGAAAACTCAATATCATAATATGAAACTCCAAACTACCACTTGCAAGCATTGGAGATGACAAAGAGATAGAGAGAGATTCATAGAAAAATTGGGAACACGACAAACACATAAAATGTCAGTTTGTGAAAAAATGTAAGCATTTGCATACAATATTAGTAATGTTCACGAGGATTGTGAGTTGTGATAACTCAGCAGAAAACGTTATTGCAATCCTCTCTTATTTAATTTTGTGAAAAAATATATGCATTTGCCTGCAATATTAACAATGTTCATAATGATTGTGACAACTCAGCAAAGAGTATTATTGATATCACTCTCTTATTTAATTATTTAATTTACCTCTTAATTAGACCCATTTAAACTTTTTTTTTTTCTGAATCTGGTCTATATGCAAATTAGAACCCTGANATGCAAATTAGAACCCAGACTGTATAGAATTATATGGATTTAAGTTGTATAAATAAAATTTCTCTAGAATTTTCTACATAAAGAACTTTGACACATGCCGCACTTGTGTTTTCTAATTATAGAGCAAGTTTACTGTTTTATTGGTTTTCAATTTGCGTTAACTTGTTTTTAAGAAAGAGGGAAACTGTTTTAAAGCACCAATTCACACCCTCTTACTTACTTTCGGGCCAACACTAGTGTAAGAAATTTCTTATTAAATTATATCTTCACTTGATTGATGGTTTTTTTTTCCTCAATTAAGTAATGGCATGACATTATTTACATTGATTGTAGTTGAGTAAAATGTGATAGAAGTTAATTGAAACAATTACCATTATTCCAAAAGTACCGAAACCAACGTCATTTATATATTAGCTTCATGACAAACATATTTAAAAGAGGAGAAACAAATAAACAAAAACATGAAAGATTTAAATAGAGACAATAACAATGGCAACTAAGGAAAATCTGGAACAACCCACAAAGGAGGGGCAATGCAAGAAAAAGATTGGTATGGAAAGTGTAGCCTGGTTGTTCGATCCTTCAAGCAATAAACACCCATATCTTTCCCATAATCTATTGCAGATTTAATATTTTCTCGATCTTCATATGATCCGAAGGAAACCCAATAGGCATCTTCACAATCATTTGTGAAGTATATAGAGTCAGCTTCACAACCAGGAACATCAGAGGCATCGACAGAGAAAGATGCATTACGACCCACAAAAAAAGCTCTATTTCCCAAGCAATTCACTCTTGTCCACCTTCCGTTACTCCAATCCAACTCTGAAACTTGAAACCCAATTGTCTTATAAGTGAATACATTTTCCACACTCACCCATTCCCTATAAACTGCAAACAACTTTCCTAATGATTCCACAAGGTAAACTGCCTTCACATAACCATATGCTTCGGGCTTGGGAAATAACTTAGTTAGGGTTGGTTTTGAGCCTTCAATATCACAAAGCCAGAAACTGCCATCCCAATCTATACCATAAGCTTTTCCTTTATAGCACACAACATCAGCCATGAGAGTACCTTTACGCAACACAGTCCACACATTATCACCAGGGCTGGCAAATGCTACAATACTCTCAAACCCATTTTCAAAAGTTATCACAATCTTGAAATTTGGTGTGCTTGATGGTTTTGCTGTTAATGCAGCCCTGGTTATGAGGTTGGGACAATAGGCTACAACATTCACATTAGGAAAATAGGCTTGAAAGACCACATTGGAACCAAAACGCCAGCTAGGGAGTTTATATTCAAAACGGGAAAGGGGATGCAAAAGGGTTAATTCAAAGTCTAATCCTGCAGTAATCATCCATCCCTCTGGAAAAGAAAACAATTGCTTACCCTTTGCTTCTGGGAAGTTCATATAGTGAATGTTACATTTTGAAAGACTAGAGAAGCCTCGCCTTGGACTCAGTTCCTCCTCATCTGCTAGCATCAACCACACAACTCGTAGTGGTGATTGCTTCAAGTGTTGCTTCAGGAGGATCCAAACTGATCGCCATGAAGTACAAACTCCACCAAAAGCTACCAAAGCCTTGAATTCCTCAGAAGAAAATAGTAGCTTAGCGATGATAAGCAAGATATCAGGGGGAAGCTCTGTCCAATTAACCATTTTAGATTATTCAATAAGTTGATAAGATTGAGTGAAACAACACAAGGAAGAGATTTATAAGTGCTGAAAGGAAAATGTTCAAACTTTGAGCAACCCCATACTGAAATTTTTGAAATTTTGATTCAGAGTTGTTTCTATGGTTTTCTACTTCAAGAAAAACTATCGAGATTACTTTTAAAGCAAAAAATTTGTCACTCTTTTCACGCGAATAAAGACATGAACAATGAGTTGTATTTTGTCGTTTCCTATTTGATGATATCATTCGCCTTTGTCCGGAATAATATGGTTGAAGAGTGTCATTATTATTTTGATGCAGTTTTTTTGCAGTCTAAGGCGGTGTTGCGGGCGTTTACCCTTTGTTTCGGTGGAGGCTATAGAGGACAATAAGGGATGGAGAGAATAGTAGAAGTTATGTAATTCTATACGAGTTATTATTTGATATATCGGTGATACAAGGTGTTGAAATTTTACAATTTTATTTCAACAAAACAAAACTAAAACATAAATATTCTCAAATTAGTTAAATATTTCAATCTAAGCCATTTTTATAATTTAAAATGCATTTTTAGTATAAAATCATAAGGGGCATGAAATTCATGATTGATTACAAATAATTTTTTTTTATTATTTTTATATAATTTAATCATGAAATATTTTGTCTAATTTCAATTAGATTATCATTCAAATACTTTTTTGTGAAGCGTTTGTCATTAAAAAGATATAAATTAAACCTATGTAGCACGAGTATGGGTACGAAACGTTAGTACGACATTTAAAAAAAAATAGGAATACAGGTACGCCACGTCATATATATATATATATATATATATAAAATAAAAAAATTTAAAATTCTCTAAATATTAACAATATCAACCATTAATCATTAGCAAATAAGTAACAATTAACAAGTATTAACTCAAAATATAAATCATCAATCAAAATTCAAGTAATAGAATTTATCATATTTGATTAAGTATCATCAGTATATTATAAATATTTTTTAATTAGATCAAGTGCATTATAAAAAGTCACAGAAAAATAATAAATTATTATAAAAATTGAGATTAGCTGCATAGAGAAAGAAAAAAAGGTTTTTGTCATTTGTTTAGACTTTAGAGTGTGTCAAGCAATGAGTGGTAGCTGAAGAAAAGTATGCAACATGAGTCTTGAGGGGTGCTCTGCTTTTTACTAATTAGTGATTAGTATCCATTCATCCAACATGACACTTTTATCCCTCTGCCTTTATCTTTGTCTTTGGTCGCCCAGAACTGTGTTTATAACCTTAGCGGACACAAAGACAAAGTTTTGAAACACTTTCAGAGGAAAAAAAAAAAAAAAAGGAAGGACACGTTTGTTACCTTGGTACGTGTTTCACGTTTTCGAGACGTCTCTAAAATGGGTACGCCTCATTTACAATTAGTGTAAGACATAGGCTATACTTTTTTTTTTCCCCTTATCATTTATAGAAAGATATGAAAGAACATTTATACATAATCATCACTCTAATATCTATAATTAAATTTGGTTGATGTGATGGATGGTTTCTTGCCATTGCTTTGATTTTGGTAATGAAATATTGGACTTTGAACTTCCCGTTTACTCCGTCGCCTAAAAAGGCTTTCTCTTATATTTCACATTTTTTTTTTGTAATGGCAGCTTATTTCTGACTAGTAAATAAATACACACATAATAAAAATAAAAAGTTAAGATATACTTTTAATGGAGTATTTTTCATTTTTGACAAAAAAAAATTAAAGAACAATTGGTTAGAGTTTTGTTTAAAAGAATTTGATATCCTACCTCATCCATATGGGTGGGGTAAAAACTGGAAAAAAAAAAATTAGATTTAGAGTTTAGAGTAAAATAACTTTTGATTTTGGTACTATAATGAAGATTTTAGACTAAAATCAAAATTTTATTTTGCTCTAAACTCCCAATAATTTTTTTTTTTTTCATTTTTACTCTACCTACCTATATATGTGAGGTAGGATAAAGTTCCCAAAAGCTGAGTTGCAAATATTTCTTTTCATTCTCTAGAAAAGCACTCATCTCTTTTTATCAAATATCCTTTTTTTTTTTTTTTCTAATTGTTGTCTACCTTAATTTTTAAGTTGAGAAAAGAGAACTTCTACAACAATTAAAGCTAGTAAACTGTAAAAGTGAGTTCTCCACATTGATGAAAAAACACACACACACAAAAAAAAAGGAGGGATTTTGTTGAGAGATGTCTATCCCAGCTCTAGTTGTTGAAAAGCTTGTCATTTCGGCATTTCCAAATCCTCCACAAAATAAAAACAGCCAACGAAATAAGTCATCTGCCTTCTGAAAGGTTATGGAATCTATTTGTATGGTCTATATATCCACCAATCCATAAACGAGGTGAAGTTGAGTTCTGAGGTTAAGCAACAGCTTGGAACAAAGTCACACACCCTTTATAAAAGGGCAATGAACAAATATGAGAATAACGGATTCAGATTGATGCTGACACTGCATAGAAGATAAATCTATCTGCTGCACACGCTTTTGGATGTTAGGTGCTACTGGAAAAACCATTATGCAGCAGTCTTCAGAGGAAGATGGCAAGTTTACTTGGCATTGAAGCTTCCAAACACTAGACCAGACCCTTCTCCATTGTAAGAGAGACATGCCTATTTTTCCTTGGGGGAATCCTTAGTATATATAACCACTAGCTAGCTTTCAATTCTTCTGTAGCCATCAAATGAAGTGTGATTTACTTGTCCTCCCTCTTTGAAACAAGGGGAGATTCTAGTTCAATCCATGCTTGAAATAATTTCGTCTTCTCCATATATATTAATGTATCTCTACAGTCAATACTTTTATATGAGCAACTACTGATTTTAATCACTTGTTGTCATTACTCAGCCAAAACAACACAAAAAATGCATGCAGGATCATCAAGAATGCCAACCATCGATGAGCTAACTGAATTTACCAGCTAAAGTTAGCTTCAGTCATTTTACATTGAACAGATGACAAAGCCTCAATAACAATTGGATAATACTAAAATTTCATAGCAAATCATGATAATATTTTCCATGGGCCTTGTATAGTGTGACAATATTGGATAATACCCGAAACAGCTAAACCTAATTTTTTTATTTTCTGATTAATACTTATGAAAAAAGTGACTCTACAGCATGCAATATTAGCAATGTTCATCAAGATTGTGACAACTCAACAGATAATATTACTACTATCGCTATCTTATTTAATTTTGTGCAAATATGGTATGCATTTGTGTGCAATTTTTTCAATGTTCACGAGTTTGTGACAACTTAGCAAAAAGTGCTACTACAATCACTCTGATATTTGATTTTGTGGGAAAAAAGTATATATACATTTGCATGTAATATTAGCAATGTTTATGAGAGTTGTGACAACTCAACATTAAACGTTACTGTCACCACTCTTCATTTGCACGGATCCCATTCCCTCACTTCTTTTCCTGATTCTCACATCCCTCATAAGATGTCACAGATTCTCGGTTTCTCCCTCATGAATTCTTATTTATAATTTATTGTAATTCCCACAAACTCCTTGCTTTGATTTACCGTAATCAAAGATTTGTGCGTTTCCATTTCTATCCGTGTTGCAAAATATTTGAAAATATTTTATGACTGTTAATTAGCATTATCCTTCCACTTTTTGACTGATTTTTAGATCATATCTTTAATTTGGTCGAGGCTGCGTATTCTTTTCTTAATTAATTTACCAATATTCCAAAAGTACAGATACCCATATCATTTATGTAACGGATACATGACCAAAAAAAAACATTCTAAGGAGGGAAAAGATAAAGGCAAAAAAGGATTTAGAGAGCAACAACAATCATAGAAACTAAGGAAAATCTGGAACAACCCATAAAGGAGGGGTAATGCAAGAAAAATATTGGTATGGAAAGTGTGGCTTGAGTGTTTGATCCTTCATGTAATAAACACCCATATCCTTACCATCTCCTTTGTCTATTTCATTCCGAAGACTTTCTCGTTCTTCATATGATTGAAACGAAACCAAATAGGCATCTTCACAATCATTTGTGTAGTATATAGAATCAGCCTCACAACCAAGAACATTAGAGGCATCAACTGAGAAAGAAGCATTACGACCCACAAATAAAGCTCTATTTCCCAAACAATTCACTTGTGTCCAACTACCATTGTTCCAATCCAATTCAAAAACTTCAAACCCTGTTGTGGTATAAGTGAATATATTTTCCGCACCCAACCAATTCCTAAACACAGCCAACAACTTTCCAGATGATTCCACAAGGTAAACTGCCTTTGCATAACCATAACCTTCAGGCCTAGGAAACAACTTTGTTAGTGTTGGTTTTGAGGCCTCAACATCACAAAGCCAAAAAGTGCCATCCCAATCTATGCCATAGATTTTTCCTTCATAGCACACAACATCAGCCATGAGCATACCTTTGCGCAGCACAGTCCACGCCTTGTCGCCTGGGCTAGCAAATGCCACAATACTCTCAGCCCCACTTTCATAGGTGATCACAATCTTGAAATTGGGTGTGCTTGAAGGGTTTGCTGTTAAAGCAGCTCTGCTTATGAGGTTAGGACAGTAAGCTCCATTCACATTGGGAAAAAAGGCTTGAAATATCACTTTAAAATTGAAACGCCAACTAGGGAGTTCAAATTGAAAACGTGAAAGCATATGCACAAGGGTTAATTCAAAGTCTAATCCTGCAGTAATCATCCATCCCTCTGGAAAAGAAAACAATTGCTTACCCTTTGCTTCTGGGAAGTTTATGTAATGAATGTTGCATTTTGAAAGACTAGAAAGGCCTCGCCTTTGACTCAGTCCCTCCTCCTCTGCTAGCATCAACCACACTACTTTTAGTGGTGATTGCTTCAAGTGTTTCTTGAGGAGGATCCAAACTGATCGCCATGAAGTACAAACTCCGCCAAAAGCTACCAAAGCCTTGAATTCCTCGGAGGAAAATAGTAGTTTGGCAATTACAAGTAAGATATCAGGTTGAAGCTCTGCCCAGTTAACCATTTTGGATTAATCAATGAGGTGATCAGATTGAGAGAAACAACAAGAGGTACGGATTTTATAAGTGCTAAAGGGAAAAGCTGCAAACTTTGAGTAACTTGGGATTAAAATTGTTGAAATTTTGATCCAAGGACACTAGCTAGCCCCTTTTAAGTAGTTTCTATGGTTTCCCACTTCAAGAAGAACTAAGGAGATTAATTTTAAACCAAAAACTTGGTCACTATTTTCACGCAGACATAAGTGTAAACAATGAGTTGTGTTTTGTTGTTTCCTACTCAATGATATCATCATCTTTTGTTTGGTATAAGGTGGTTGAAGGGTACCATTATTACTTTGATGCGGTTTCTCCTGAATTCAGGACGGTGCAAGGTGGAGGCTATTGAGAGAAAGGAGGGAAAGCAGGAAAAAGAAGTTTAGTGACTATTAAGTTTACTAAGAATTAAAAGTGAATTTACCAAAACAATCTTCATTCTTTAATTTTGTGTTTTTTTTGTTTTTTTTTTTTTTTTGTTTATAGGAGGCTACACAATATAGGTAGCATATCCTTTCTCATAATCTCACCCACCTGATCTCAATGAGATTTGAATATGAGACATCTATAATAAAATATCCACTCCTCAACCATTAGACTATTCTCTTAGAGAATAATTTTATGTTTAAAAAAAAAAAAAACTCAAGTATACATTACTTTTCTTTCCTTTTTTTTTTCCCC
>QAOA01004724.1:221479-239605 GCA_003255065.1 Cercis canadensis
TTTTTTTTTTTTTTTTTTTTGTTTTGAAATGCCAAGAAACACGCCTGAAATGTCTAGCTGGATGCGGTGACAGGAAACGACGCTATTTTCACCAGCAAAGTCCCAGTCATTTGGAACGTCGTTGTTTGGGAAGGAGGCAAGAATTGAAACCAAAGATACGGCGTCATTTTGAATGTGCGGGAATTCAAAGGTGCTGGATACGGCACCGTTTTGAAGGAGACGGAAATGGAGAGAGTTAATGGTACGGCGCCATTTTTGGAAGGCTCTTAACCTCAAAATTGCCTTCTCCTTCACGAAATCAAATTGGGTATTTTTCCAGCAAAAAAAAATGTGAGTCCAGCGACTGTTTTTGCAAATTAATAGTGTTAGAGTTGAATTTTGATTGATTATTTGTACTTTGAGTTAATACTTGTTGGTTGTTATTTATTTGTTAAAGATTAATAGTTGATATTTTTAATATTTAGAGAATTTTAACATTTTTCTTGCTATTTCATATATATATATATATATATATATATATATATATATGACGTGGCGTATCTATAACTACTCTTACCCCCATTTTTTAAAAAATATCGTAGAGATGTCTATCCCAGCCCTAGTTGTTGAAAAGCTTGTCACTACGGCATTNTGATAGCAATGTCCCCACTAGTTTGTTGAGTAAAGATAAAAAAAATTGAATCCAAACGGTGGTGATAGGATTGGTGGTATCATAAGCCATGATAGAGGTCGCTTCATTGCATTTTGGGCAAGACCTATTGAGGATGTCTCCTCTGTTGATACTTTGGAGCTCTCATTAATTGCTTGCCGAGAGAATGTTACATGGACAGTGGATGATGGGTTTTGTGATCTCTGTGGTGAAGCTGATGCCCTTCCAGTGATTACTGCTCTTAAAAACAACACCAAATCTTGCTTGACGAGATTAGGGAACTATGTCAGCAAATCTTGCAGAGTTTGGTAAAAACTAAAAACGCAGAATCTGATCTGTTATGGGCCAATGAACTCCTTCTTTTCTTTTAGATGTACACTTGCTTGATGATCAATGAATGATATCTACATATCAAAAAANACTCTAATTTAATTAATTGCAACCCATAAAGCAATAGAATTTGCATAATTTTTCAGATGCACAGTTTATTTTCTTTTTGAAAATATATAGTATATTAATTTTTTTATGACTCATTAGAAGCAATAAGTGTATATTATATATTAATAATTTAATATTTATGAAATTTTACTTTTTTATGAAAATGTACTTAATTAGAGTATGAATTCGGTTATTGTCAATTTTTATTTTTTTAATAAATAAATAATAATTACATTTATAATTAAAAAATTGAATTAGAAAAAAAGAGTGAAAAGAAAATAAAGGATAAACTAGTAAAAATATTTTACAATAAGACATTTCCTTCCCTTTCCTTTCCTTTTCTTCATTTTAATCATCCAAACAAAGGAGAGGAAAACCCCTCCCTTTCCTTTCCCTTCCTTTCCCTTCCTTTCCCTCCCTTTCCTCTCCTCTCCTCTCCTCTCCCCTCCAAAAAAACTCTCAAACAGAGCCTTAAGGACGTGTTCTTATTTTTCCCTTAAATTAAACTTTGCCTACAGCTTATAGATTAAGTGATCAACAATTTTTTTTTTTACCCCAAAAAANAAAAATATGATCTAAAACTTATCCTAAACAACCTGATAGATTTCACTTTTTTGCCATGCTCAACTTTTTACTATTTCCATATATTCTTTTCCTTTTTCAAATAAAAAAAAATATTTTAAACTCACATTTGCGTAGGATAAAATAGCCATATAAACATTCTAATATATACATACATGGAAATATAGAAGGCAACTAATTTGGATAATTAAACACAAGCATATATAATATAACTAGTTTAAGAATTTTTTAAAGAGGTTGAGGTTCCAAGTTTAAATCCTCTTCTCCCATCTCTCTAGCTAGAAAATTTAGTTTTATTTATTTATGATAAAAATAACTAATTAGATAATTAGGTGAGGTATTATATAGCATCCAAACACTTATCAAATTGATCAAAAATAAATGCATGATTTCAAAATTCTATGTTATCGGTTTGTGATATTGGAATATGGCTAGTTAAAATGATCTGATATCTAGCTAATCCATATTTATTTGCATTCTAAAGTGGGGTGTTCACATTGTAGTAGTATATAGATATAGATTACAATTAGTGTAAGATTTATGCATTTATGTCTAAAATTTATATATATTAAGATTTCTCAAAAAAATTAAAGTCTTAAGTTTGAATCATATCTCCTTATATCTCTAATTAAAAAATTTAGCTCTAATTATCTAATAATTAAAAAGAAAACATTGCATGGTTTATCTTATTTAAAATTTGAAAGCAACTAAATAACTATANAATTATCTAATAATTAAAAAGAAAACAATGCATGGTTTATCTTATTTAAAATTTGAAAGCAATTAAATAACTATAGTACGTACTGTATTTGATAGAGTGTAAGCAACTTGTTGTACTGATATTTTCTCATTTCTTTGTAATGGTTTTAAATATGAAATATCAGATTTCATTTTAAATATCAAAAGAAAAGGAGAATCTTTTCCCATAAACTTTTTTTGTACCCAAAATTCGAAAGAAATTCTAAAGTGAGAAAAGAATAATCATCATCATAGAATGGAACTTTTTATTTTGACATTTTTGAGTTTGTTCTTTTGATCTTTTTGCACCCCAAAAAGATCAAAAGAAGGAACTCAACAATGTCAAAATAAAAGTTCTAATTCTAATGCAATTTGCAATCTATAATTGAAGCCTCATAGAATAATTAAATCTTTAATAAATTCTAGTTATAAACTATAAATCAGTTGGTTATAAGGTTCTTTTCGGCAAAAGAAAATTTTGTATTTGAGACATTTCATTAATAAAATAAAAGTCTATAACTAAGTGTTTCTCCAACAGGACCTTTGAAGTAAAAATAACTCATTCTATATTTAATAAATCTACCTTCATTCAAATATTAGATTATATTAAAAAAAACATTTAACTTTGCCAAGTTGCTACCTCCTTTGCCCAAATCGAATCAAATACCTGCCAGGTGCCAGCGCCACACCGTGTAAAGTTGGGTTCTAACGATTCGGGAAGCAAGCGAGAGTTTCTCTAAGATCACCCATCACATGGACACCTGTATACGTGTCCCTCACACAATCCTCCACTATCACACCCTCTTCACCAACTCCATTTTTACGTGCGCCCTCTCTCTCAGACTCTGTATTCCCTTGTATCAGATTCTTTCTCTGAATTCTCGCTTCTTCAATTTGATTCAACAAGACACTCTCTTTCTCTCTCTCTTTATATTTCAGGGAAAGTTCGGCGGATCTAGATCGGTGCCACCGGAATCGCTCGTCGGAATGCCGGCGGCACTGGCGGACTTGCCGGAAAATTGCCGGAACTCTACCTCCAGTTCGGAAAGTTCGAGCGATTTCTCGGTTAGATTGGAGCCTGAAGTTGGTGTAGGAAGTGGAGGTAGCAAGGACATGGATGCTATTGCTAGAGATGTTGTTAATGGAGTTCCTGTGGATAATGGTAGCACTGACTCTTCAGGTTAGTGGAATTTGCTCTTTTCAGTTGAGCTGGTGCTTTGTTGATCAAGAAATTAATAACCAGAAGAGAAATTATGCTATGATTTATCTTTATTTTATACGAGTGTGAATTAGTGGTGTTTAATTTGTCAGAACAGAATTTGTGTCCTTTATTGACTTTCTTTGGTGGTCACTAATTCCATGCTTACTTTAGTTGCTATAAAATTGCTTACATATTCATTGAAATTTCAAGTTGGGTTGAGTTTATTCATTGAACCGTTCAAATTTGATGACCTTATTTCTTTGCCTACTTTATTTTATCGTGTACAACAGACTAGATAAATATTCGGCAGAATATTTATCATTTTTATCATTCTTTTCTTTTACGTAAGACTAGTATAGAACATGGTGAGCTTGATGTATACATATCTAATATACACATTAGTCTAAGTAATTGGAATTTACTTAAGGGAAGTGGGTAATAAGTGAAATGTGGCTATTTAAAGGTAAGAATTAACTAAAATATATAGGAACATACGTGAGGAGGGAAGTTCCTTAGCAAACGTTGCTGGTTCAGTATGAGCTTGCTGTGAGGTCTTTTGAGTACTTTCTATGAGGATGGAAGCTCCCTTTCACTTTATAACTTAGCAAGAAAATAGATTCTAGAATATATCATTTTAGTATGAAAGCATTGTTTCTGTTTTACCGTTGTTATTTTTCTTAATTCATGATTAGTTATGTCTACCATGGTGTAAATGTCAACTTTAGTTCATTCTTTAAGTTTTTACTTGAGCCTTATTTCCCTGCCTCCCTCTCTCTCTGGGGATGAATCACTTGACCTGTAAATTTTGTTGAGGGGATAGTCTTCACTTAGAACAAGTTATCAAGATATTTCTTTATATGTTTTGTATGCTTTTCTTTTACTTGTACAATAAATCTGCTTATTATGAGGAAAAGAAAAAGAAAAAAACAACAAAAAAGGGGGCAATCTATTGTATCCTCATAACACATAACAAAGCTCTTTTCCACACGAACAAAGATCCATACTTTAGTGCCTTCCAAGGAGAATTCACCTTCCCTTGTTACATGAACTCTATCAAAAACTTTAAGAGTGATTTGATCCTTAGCGTTAGGTATCTTACATCGGATCCTTATGCTGTTCATACTTCATGGTATGTTGGAGCTACTGAAAACACTACCTTAATTGATCTGCCCTCAAAGTGTGCCACACTTTACCCTTTGTTAACATTTCAGGATATCCTGAGATTGGCAGTGGATGAAAGGTGGCACTGGCATGTCTTCTGATATCTGACCTCTTCAGAAGGGACCAAGCAAAGAACTACCTTCTTGTTGTATAAGTAGTGAACTTGGGGAAAAAAAGGAAGGTGTGGGGCTCACAGAAGTCAGGGTGGATAATGCACTTTCCTATTTTCCTCTTTCTTAGTCATTGCCACACTGGTACTTATGTTGAAAAGAAACAAATAGAAATCAGTAAGAGGGTTAGTATACTTCTTAAAGAAATTTGTTGACTTCTGCCAGTGCCAACAAATATAACTTCTTGTGTACTGGCAAATGTTTTTATATCTTTCAGTGTTAAGACCGTACCTGTTAAGTTGTGTCAAATGATGAACCTTATTCTGAAAGTAAGTAAGCATTTGATCACAATCATCACCTCAGAGCTGCAGGCAAGACACTAGTCTTACTGACATCTACTAGTGAAGCTGATCACTCTGCCTTATGTTAATTCCTAGGGCATAAATAGCTTCAGAACAAATTGCTCTAAGGTAGGACGACCTCACTACTTAGGGTTAAGGCTGGATAAAGGCATTGAGTATAATCCAAATACATTGAAGATACAATAATGTACCTGAGTGCTTTGCAAATTAAATGCCAACATCTGCTAGTTGCAAAAAGCATGAGTAGCTGGAGTCCCTCATCACTACTTCCTATGTGAATGAAGGAGTTCTTCAAGCTTCTGAGGCTTGCAAAGAAAATAAATCTTGAAGGCTATCATTCCTAAATTGAAGTGAAAACAGACTAATGATATCTTGTAAAGCCACAGAATCATCAGAAGCTCAGCTGTGAAGCTGCATCAAAAAGAAAACAGTTGAGACAGAAAGTCCAATCAATTCCCTTGTTATCTTCTATTTAGCATATAAAACATTTTCAATGGTCGTATAAAAATTAGCTTCATTCTATTATTTGCTCTCTTAGAATCTTGGCATATCTTCAACTTAAAAGCTGATTAGTGTTGCCAAACATATTTTGTTCTGCTCTCTCTCTGTTTCTGTAAGTCATTTGATTATGGAAATCTACCTTTTCTTTTTCTCTTCATTTTATGTCTTCTCCAGACTTTTCTTATAATTTGATCTACTGTTAATTATTGTACTTATGCATTCAAACTTAGCCCTGTGGAATCTTTTGGGTTCCACATTGTCTAGTTGTGGATCAGTAAAGACGTATCAAAACAGTTATGATAAATATTTTTCTCAATGTTCAAACACATATTATAAGCAAATTGTGTGGTTGATGTGGTCACCCTAATAATGGATTCACTGTCAATTGTGCCAAGGATCTCTTAGCATTTTGACATATTACATCTCTTTTTCTGAACATTTTATTTGATACTTTAACTTTGTTCCACATTTATGAGTAGTATCAATGATAGTCTTGTTTTCTCCCCTTATTTAGGCATTTCTGGCAAGGGGTTGTCTAAGGTGAACACAGTACCATCAGAAATATCACATGCTGATAAATTGGAGTCAGGTTCAAGTCACTTTAAGTTGGAAAGGTCAAAAACAGAGAGCCTGAGACATCTACGGCCTGAAGATGCAGCACAAATTTTTGATGATAAAATTCCCGTTCAGGAGAAGGTATTTTATTGTAATCACAATTCTATCTTTTTTCCATTTTTTTTAATCCTTTTGCAAGTTTTCAAGCAAGTTTTAGTGGCTAATGGTGGCAGTTTGATTACCTTGTAATAGTTGTTTGCTTACCAAACCAAGAAGAGGGAAAATTATCAGACTTGGATTGCATGTATCTGCTTCATCATTATTATAGAACTACTGTTGATAATAGAAAAAAGGAGTTCTTTCAGTCTTGTTTGAAGTATAGTTAAATTTTTTATTTTTTATNAACTACTGTTGATAATAGAAAAAAAGGAGTTCTTTCAGTCTTGTTTGAAGTATAGTTAAATTTTTTTTGTAGATAAAAAGGAATTTTTCTGCCGATGGTTTATGTTTCAAAAAGAACCTTCTGCCCTTTAGTGTCAAAAGGACCCACCATGTGCATGTGTATGATGTTCCAATAAAAATGAGTTCTGCTAATAATATTTTGATAAATGTAAGCAATTTATCTCATAGGCAACGAATAAAATCTTGTTTCCAAGCAAAGGCATCAGTTCCATATAAAATAGGCAACAAATCAACTCCATGTACTGACTTTCTGGGTTCTTGTTTGTAATTGACTTAATTCACATGGTTCAAGTTGAGACAAATTTCTTGCTAGAAAAAGGGATAAGTTTCTGGCCTAATACAGAGAAAAAGCATAGATGCTTTTCTTTGTTCTTTCTTTTCAATCTTTTCTTCTCTTAGAGGGTTCCTTTAATTGTACTACCTGGGTACTTGAATTCGCTCTTAGGCAACCATCCAATGATCTTAATAATCCATCAAAAAGAAAAATAAAGTTGAAAAAGAAAATTGGAAAACTTTTACAGCTAAGCTGTTAATAAACAAGCCCTTATGATCTCTTGCTTGTACTTTAAGACTGTCAATTGTGGTTTGAGAAATTTAAAGAAAAAGAATAATCAATATTCTTGCTATATCAATAATTCTATGTGTTGCTGTATATGTTCTGCCAAAAATTTCACCCTTCTCATGTTGTTTCGACTGTATGTCCAAGATGCTTCAAATCAGTCTTTTCTTATTGATATAATTCATTTGGAGATGTGGTGATTTCACGTGGTGGAGGGTATCTAGACTTGCTTTACATTATAAATTTAAGGAGCACTGTTTAGGTGCTTTTGTAATTAAAAATTGGTTGGAAATAAGAAGTATTTTGTGAGTGTAATTTTTATTCAAAATGTTTGGAAATTTAGGAAATAATCATAAGATGTGAGTGTCCCCCAAGTTTTCTCTTTCTTATTAGGAAAATAGGGAAAAAGAGCAATGTGCAGAATGTGGAGGCAAGGTTCACCAGTTCACTTAACATATCTTGCCATAGTAAAAAGAAATTGTTATTGTGGTTCCTGTATTATATTCAACTATGATTTATTTCTTGCATCTTTTTTTTCTGATGATGATGATAATGATAATCATCGTCTGTGTGTTTAAGCCTACACATCTGAAACCTCTGTTGGACTATACAACTTTGCAGCTTAAATTGTTGAACAGAATAGCTACTGTGAAGGATGATGGAACTGTAGAGTTTGAAGTTCCAGGAGATGTAGAACCTGAAGCTCTTGGTGCTCAATCCAGACATGTAAATAAGGTTGTAGATGATGATCCACTTGATGCAACAGAGCTTCAATACATACCACCATTACAGATAGTGATGCTTATTGTTGGTACACGGGGAGATGTGCAGCCATTTATTGCAATAGGCAAACGTTTGCAGGTATAGAGACATTTCCTTTATGTCTTAGTCTTCTTTTCCTCTTCCTTTCTCATTATATATGTCTATCTATGAATTATGTTTTTCTTTTATTAAAAAAGAAAAGTAGTTTTTCATAAAAAGAAATTTAATTAAAAGAAGAAAAAGAAGAAAGTACAAACTCAGGATAAGATATTCACCAACTGACTAAAACACATAAGGAAAACATGATAAAAGAGCAGAAAGAGAATGAATCAGTTCAATAGAGCCCTCTAATCTCAGTCAAGGACACCCTAGTGAAAAAGCCATGGGCTAAACACCATAAAGAAGTAAGAAAAGAAGCACGAAAATTTCTACCTCAGAGTTCTTGCTCTATGCTCGAAAAAATAAACCAAATTCTTGCAAATAAAGCAGATGGCCCCAAAAATTTTCTCTTCATACTCCTATCAAAATCTTTGAATGAATCAACAAAGAATTGTTCTGAATTCTTTGGATGGATAGTGGAGAGCTCATTCCAAATATTCCAGTGTGCAATATAATTGTTTTTATTTGTTTTGTGATTATAAAATTCTTCAGAACCTTTTTGTGAGTATCTAATCAATTCTTTCATAAATTCTTTTGTTATACAATCTTCGATTTGGTGCATCTACCTGCTTTCTACTTACTAGTGATCAACCGTGAAAGTGTCATGCACGGATCCAGAGTGATTATCAATATTAAACCAGTCAGTATCAGGCTTATATTTATTGGTTTAAAATCTCGATTCACAATATCATCAGACCAGTATATGATTTTCTGGGTTTTGGCCCTTTTGCATGGCTAAATACCTGCCTCAAATATAATGCTCTGTTTTTCCAAGTTCTATCCTACTCCTTCAATTGTCTGTAATAGCGGTACCTACTGTCTTTTATGCTCTATGTTTTACTTCTTTGCAACTTCCCTTCCTTTCTCCCATGCAAGTACTTACTAGTGGCAATCTGCCAATAAGCACACACTTGATTATAGTTCCCTGACTTGTATTGGAAAAATAGTTGATCAATAAGCTGTTCAGATTGATTATCTTTGGAGGAAAAATGTGACAATTGAATCGTAGTTCTTGGTGGTGAATTTTTCTGTTGAAGGATAGATATTATTGGGTACAAAATTGAGGATTTTATACATATTTATGTGCAGGACTATGGTCATCGTGTTAGATTAGCAACTCATTCAAACTTCAAGGAATTTGTCTTGACAGCTGGGTTGGAGTTTTATCCTTTAGGCGGTGACCCAAAAGTCCTTGCTGGTTGTATGTACTACATACCTGAATACTAAATTTTTCCTACTATTAACTGAGTGGTCATATATGTGATTTTCTTCTTTGCCATCATCCCTCTCAATGTGTGTGTGGTTCTTGTATGACATTAAAATTGCTAGGAAGATATTTTCTGTAGAATGCTCGACTCTTGTACTACTTAAAATGATTATTTTATGGTGCTTTTTGTACCCAAGCAACACGCAATTCTCATTAAAATGTCATTTTTCTCCCATTTATTTGGTAATCCTTAAAGCATAATATAGGGCTTTTAGTGAACTTCTGGAAATACAAAGATTTCAAAGTCACCAAACACGGGATCTGGCATATATTAGTATATATTTGTTGTAGAGGAAGCATTGCAAAATATCATCTCTTTTCAATCAGACCTTTGTTTTGGATCCTCATTATATTATGGGAATTTTGTTCCTTTGGGAAGAATTTAGTTTGAGCATAATTTAACAGGGTGTGCATGGAGTGTGATAATATTTGTATCAGATACATGCCACTGGAACCATTTTGCTGGCATAGACTTTTAGGAGAATCAAATTCCAATCACTTTTGGTTTCTAGGACAATTACCCAGCATTCTTCTATACTTTTCTCCTTCTCAAACCCTCCTTTGTCCATCTTCTATTTCATATTTTCAGCTAAACAGTTAGGAGAAGGGATGAGATGCCTTAATATATTAACAGCTGCAAGACAAATTTAGGAAAATGACAGAACGGGGGTGTGAACTTTCATGAAGCTGCATGTTTTTCAGGTCATTTGTTCCTCATACATTTCTCCTTTCCTCTATCTGTCATGTTTTTCTGTTGTATTTTTGTCTGTGCATGAATTGGACATTACCATCAAACATATGTTAATCCTGCTTTGCCATATATATCTCTATGATTTTGTAGCTGTATGAACTTTTATACATCATGCACAGCTGAAAAGTACATGAAGATAAATATTTACCCTTGGTGTGAGTGCCTAATGTATTTTGTTCCTCCAAATCATTTTCTAATTTTGTGGGTACTTTTCCTTTCCTTAAATTAGTTTGATGCCTTTCATGAATAAAATGTTTACCAAGTTTAGATAGTGGCATTTTATAGTCGTCATCTTTACAATTGGCCCGCCCACCCCTCTTCTCTTTTTTTCCCCCCTGGTTTTACACTTCTAAGTTTTTTTCTGGAGCAGATATGGTTAAAAATAAGGGCTTCCTGCCATCAGGACCTTCTGATATACCTATTCAACGAAATCAGATGAAAGAAATCATTAACTCTTTGCTTCCAGCTTGTAAAGAACCTGATACGGATTCTGGTGTCCCCTTCAAAGCAGAGGCAATCATTGCTAATCCCCCAGCGTATGGTATGGTTTCCTGTCAGTTATATTTTGAGGATGTGAATATGAATTTGTGGATTTATATTTCCTTTTCAAGTTCTTGTGATTGAGGTTCTCAAGTATAAAATAACGTTGGACTCAATCAGGCTGGCAAGGTTGTAATTTTGAGTTTCTGTTCTTTAGTTGAAATGATGAATTTTATACAAATGCATCAAACCAAATAACACAGTAGACCTCTAGGAGTTCTTCTGGATAAAAAAGAATCAAAACAATAGAAAAGGCAAACAAGAAAACCAACTATGATCCAAGAGCAGCAAGGTGACTCTTGAAACTTTGGAAAGGGATTCTTGAACGGTAGTTAGGAAGAAATGTGAAGCCCGATTGTTCAGACATTAAAAGACCCTGCTTCAGATCTTGTAAGACAATTTTTCTCCCTTAGACACTTGTTAGTGGCCTTACCTGCAGCAGAAGACAGTAGGCCACCATCTTTCTAGCAAATAAGCTTCATCCACCTTTTGAGCTGCTGTCCAGCCAGTATTATAACTCCTGCACAAATTTTAGAAAAAAATGACTTGCTGTTCTGATGCATGTCCTTAAAGGAGCTGTTGACTGAAACATAGCTTTTCTATTGAGATTAATCCTTAACCTGTCCTAATCACCTGATCTAAGCTGACAGTAGAATACAGACAATGGAAGAAAGCTTCCATATCATCCCCTTGAACTCATGAAAACCCCTAAGTAATTTCCAATCATCAACCATCCGTCATCCAGGTGAAAAACTTAGAAAACCCATTGAAGCATTTTTATCAATACTAACCAAATAATTATTGAAAGATGCTTCTGTAGAAAGATACCATGAGCTCTAGATATCAAAACAAAATTTCTTCTACTTTTTAAAGGAGATGTAAACTGACAAGATATTCCATATCTGATAACTCACTAGCTTCCACTATTCCCTTCTCATCCCCACTTGTCATTCCCCAATAGATGGGATGACGAGCAGTGAGAGGCTGGTTGTTCTCTTAGAATAATTCTACGTCCACTATCAAATTTCTTATTGCTGTTTGTGACTGTGCTATCATATCTTTACTTTGTCTTTATATTTTGGCCAATTGATCCTCTCTTTTCAATTGTCTGATGAGATAAGCAGAAAGTTGCATACTACTGTTTGACATTTCTCTTTCTTGTACTTTGCCACTGAACGTTATAATATGCATCTTTAGGGCATACCCATGTGGCAGAGGCACTGAAAATACCAATTCACATTTTCTTCACAATGCCTTGGACGTAAGTCTCATCTTGGTAATGTAATGTTACTGTTTCATATTTTCCTTCAGTATTTTCTTGGTTATATTTCTTCTTCACTTTTTTTTAATGTATTGGCTGTTTTAGTTTTGGTTTTGCTGGGAGATTTAAATCTGCATTATATGTACTTTGACTTATTCCTCCAGGCCAACTAGTGAATTTCCCCACCCTTTATCCCGTGTAAAGCAACAAGCTGGTTATAGGGTGAGTTCTTTGATTTATGTCTATCCTTTTATCCTTCTGCTTTGTTATCTTGTGTTTAACTAAAAGCTCCTTCAGCTTTCATATCAAATTGTTGACTCGATGATCTGGCTTGGAATACGAGACATGATTAATGATCTTAGGAAGAAAAAGTTGAAGCTACGACCAGTCACATATTTAAGTGGTTCACAAGGCTCTGATTCTGATGTACCACATGCATATATATGGAGTCCTCACCTTGTTCCTAAACCAAAAGGTGGTTGCTTTAGATCCCAATCTTAACTCTTTGTATTTGTAGTTGATGTTCTATAAAGTTTGCTTAATCCTTAGTATATCAGAGCAGAGGACCAGTCCTTGATTCCCCAAGTTTAGTGCTTTGTGGTTATATGCATATCCTTTTAACAACTTCAATTAACAATTCCAATATTTGTTCATTGATTTTCATTGGTCTATGTGCCTAAATAAAAATAATCCTGCTTGACTCTTGGCAAAAACTATGCGGTGCTTGAAACAGCAACCTATGCTATCTTTTGCAGCTTGACTCTTGGCTGAAGAATCCAATCTTCTATTTCTTGGTTTGCAGATTGGGGGCCAAAAGTTGATGTAGTGGGGTTTTGCTTCCTCGATCTTGCATCAAATTATGAACCTCCTGAGTCCCTTCTAAAATGGCTTGAAGCTGGTGACAAGCCTATTTATATTGGATTTGGTAGCTTGGTGAGTCTTCTTATTTCCATTAGATCCTTCTTTTGTTAATCCATATTTTCTGTCTGCTGAAGCTAGCTAAAGGAACTTTGTTTCTGTTTTCTGATCCATCAATTTTACAGCGGCTAACAAATGATTGCTAATGACAAGTTATCTGCCTGAAGCATCTATTTGAGTTTTATCTACCTTCAATCTATCATATTTGTTGTTGTTAAACTAACTTCAACCTATCATAATTTACTTGGAGGTTAGACTGAATTAATTTTTCCAAGTTCCAAAAAAATCAGTGGACCTCCAATACTAGTCTTGTAAATGAGAATCAAATGGTTCAGTTAGTTGTTCATATCTGTGTTGCTTGGTTGAATAAAACAAACTCTCTTGAGACTATGATGGTAAGGAATTAAATTCATATATAATACTGTTGTCCATACTAAGCATCAATTCATATTTTAAGAGCCACTGGTAGTTCATTACCTCCTGTGTTGCAATGTCTTGCAGAAGGGCTGAATTTTTTTCTGTTTCTGTTTGTGTGTACCTTCCTTTAGTGCCATGGAATTAGCTTAGTGTATTTGTATTACTACTTGCTTAGAGGAACTTAGTGCTCTGCTAGTTGAAATTTTTTCCTCCTTTCATTGTTTTGGTACTTGTAGTATTGTTTCTCCAAAAGAAGGATAACGGTTTACCCGCTCTGATGCAAAATAATTGATGGAAAATCAGGCTTTGCTCCCTTTGGCTCCTAATGAATTGATTTCTGTTTTATCGTTACTCTTCTAATCTTGTTGCTTCTCTCTCTCTCTCTCTCTCTCTCTCTCTCCCCCCTTCCAATTTCAGCCTGTTCAAGGACCAGAAAAAATGACTCAAATAATTGTAGAAGCTTTGGAAAAAACTGGACAGAGGGGCATCATCAATAAAGGATGGGGAGGTCTTGGAAATTGTAAGAATGTTTCTTATCCTTTCTTTTCCTATCCTAGCAATCATTTTTTTTTTTTTTTTGGCTTTTAACGGTATATGTTTCTTCCCAGTGGCAGAACCAAAGGACTCTATATACTTATTGGATAATTGCCCTCATGACTGGCTGTTCTTACAATGCAAAGCTGTGGTGAGATTATCTTGTTCTGTCACTCCTAGTTTTGCAGTTTTTAGAAGTTTCCTTGACATTGGAAAATCATAATCATAAATCACAATTATCTAGTTCTGCAGTTTGAAGGGATTACTATATTCTCAGGCTTTATCGTTGTTGGAGAGCCTCATCTGTGTGCTTAATTTACTTTTGATTTCCTTTCATATACGTTTAATGTAAGATGATGGTAATCTCAGCTGGTTAAGGCCTGTTTTAAAGCATGAGCACTCAAGATTTCAAGCCAACATGAGTTGATGAAGCCATTAGAAACTAAACTGGAAGTGAATCCTGGACCAAGCCCAATTTTGAGCTAGCTCAAGTTTATGAGCCTGAATGTTTGGCAGATTTGTAATTTGCCTCATTCATACCAGATATAGCATCCCTGATAGTTCTGCCTGTGTATAAATATTCACCTTATCTATGGTCATTATGTGAGTGTAGGCCTGATAAGATCAACTATCACTAAGTCTAGTAGTCTGTTATCTGTCAATGCTGACCTTGGGTGCTGTGCATTTGTTATTTTTATTTGATAAGTGACATGTTAACCAACTGGGGAATTGAACCAAGTGGTTTTTAGTTGCTTGTAGGAGCATATTTCATTTGCTAATTACTACTTAGTTTGGTGATTGATGCTAGTGAGGTTCTGATGTAGGACAATTAAGGGCGGTCAGTTATAATTGTATATTGATTTTTTATAATTTTTATGTAATTTTCGTGGGTATAACTTTTAGAGACTTTATTTAGCTATTTAGGTAATTTTAGGAAACTTATGGTAGAATTAGAATCAGGATATTGTATGGGTTAGGATTATTCTAGAAGGGTTATTTCTTGTTGGGCAAGTTTGATTATGGGTATAAATAGGACTACTAAGTGTAAAATGGGAGGAGGTTATTTTCTACAATATGAATCTTATTTCATGGATTATTCCTTTTTTCTGGTGGATTCTGGAGTTTCTTGCCTGGTGGATTCAAGGTCATCTGCTAGAACGATACCTAGCCTTTATTTGCACATCTGTTCTGTGTCAGGTTTAATGCTAAAGGAACAAGAGAATTACTAAATTTGTTCTTTTATATATCTTTATTATTTAGATTATTTTTTTGTAAGACATAGTGTCTGCCCAAGGAAGAGTTATAAAATTCGCTTCAATATAAGGGGCCCTAACTGCTCGGGAACCAGTGCCAGGAGGCGCCTGGCCTGCTCTTACTAACTAGCTTAGACCTGTCATACTTGTCAACTTACAGGGCTTGTATAAACTCCTTGAACTTGATTTATCCATAAGCTAGTTCAGCTTTTCCAAGGGCCTTGTAGAATGAATTCCTCATACTCCCTTGCCTCTGCTAGTGAGACTACTGCATGATATATGCCCTACTAAACCAACATTGTAGTGAGCCACTTCCCTCCAGGCTGCCACCCTTTGTAGTACTTGAAGAGCCTATAGAACAATGAAGAAGTGCAAGTGAGAGTTATAGTGAATTATATTCAAATTCTAAATGGAAAATATTACTGGAACAGGGTTCAGTTAGCAAACTATGAGTTGGATAAGGCTTTCTTGAGTAGAAAGCTATTCATTTGCAACACTAGAGTTTATTTACTTTGTGGTCATAAATTCATGTGCAATGAGAGGGTATCTTTTACTGGCCAAGTGGTCAGAGTAAGACTTCATAGTGATCTTGTGATTTTTGGATAATGTCTTGTATATGTAGAGTGTTTCCTTCTTTTAGTCCGGGTATTTGAATTATGTGGTTTCTGTTTTCCATCATATGTAAAACTTTTATTGTTTCACTCTTTGCTTTCAGGTGCATCATGGAGGTGCAGGAACAACGGCTGCTGGGTTAAAAGCCGCAGTAAGGGTTTTGTAGCTTCTTGAATTCTTAATTATCATGTCATCTGGTTCTGCTTATGACAATTGCTATTTTTCATAATAGTGCCCAACAACCATAGTTCCATTCTTTGGTGACCAACCATTCTGGGGTGACAGAGTACATGCCAGAGGAGTTGGTCCTGCACCAATCCCAGTTGAGGAGTTTTCACTTCCCAAGTTGGTTGATGCAATACAATTTATGTTAGATCCCAAGGTAACAATAATCTTCCTAAAATAGTTAATTTTAATTGAGTTTGATACTATTAGAGACAGGAGAAAGGAAATTCGTTATGCATTGTCTATATCAATTTGCAAATTATAAATAAATCATAATGAATATGTGGATTGTGACCCAAAAGCTATGCTGGTAGGAAGTGAACACATCTATATTATCACTCTTATATCAAGTCAAAGACATGCTATTTGAAATCTTTATCGAAAATGAACTAGCACTTGAACTAGTTCCCTTACATGAAACCGTGCTCTTATATGGTGTAGGGTTACCAATTATTCCAAAACCGTATTCTGATAGAAAATGGAATCAGATCTCTTTGTCAAGCATATATGTATATAATGTACGCCTTTCTCTTGTCCAAGATGCTAACCTAGATTTCAATTAGGGGAATGGCCGTTTTTAGCACCTAGATCTGGGTTAGGGTACTTGGCAATCAAGGTTCTTGCTTTATCAGCATCTTGCCAATATAGTATATACCTTTCTACCCCATATTAGCCAATTTTCAACTATGATTTGAAGGGACATTATTGTCAAAGCTCGGGATATCAAATACCCTAGGGTTTCATGCATATTCACAGTTGTCTGAGTGTTGTCCAACGTTGGTTTATTGAAAAAATGTATGTACCAGATTTGACCAAGGTGCCCAGGGAGTGGTGACTTCTTGGCACAGCCCTTTTTTTTTTTTTTAAGTTTTTACCTTTTGGTCTCTTATTAAATTCACTTCCAAAGGCATCAATCTGTTTTGACTTTTGAGGGACACTTGGCACAGCATGGGGTGTCATTTTGTTTAATAAAAATAAGTAGAGGCTGGCATACTTGGGACCTGAGGTTTTGGTAAATATGCAATCATGTCCCTGCAGAAGCTGCTATATACTTGAACACCACCACTGTCCTTTATCAGTTTTATGTTCAAAAACTTTATTTTGGGTCTAACTTGTCGACTGGGGAAGTGATATATATGTGAATGCCCTGTTAAGAACTAATCCTCATCTGAGTTAAACTCACTCATTTCTAATGATTCATGTGTAATGCAAAGCAAACTAACTTTTGTGGAATTCTTGCTAAGTGTGTTGGGTCATGTTTTCTTACCTTGATGAATGCCAGGTAAAGGAGCGTGCAGTTGAGCTTTCTAAGGCCATGAAAATTGAGGATGGGGTGGCAGGAGCAGTGAAAGCGTTCTTTAAACAGCTTCCTCGAAAAAAGCCGGAAAAGCCAGAGCCCGAGTCTGAACCGGTGCCATCGAGTTTTTTCTCTATAAGTAGATGTTTTGGTTGCGCCTGATTTAACGCAAGGAGTTCAGCCCCCATCTTCTCCTAATCTACATTTTAAACAACAACGTTGTCTCTACAATTATGAGATGTGCTCAACTTATCACAGTTGATAGGGTTGCATATTACCGCGCATGTTCCTGTTCATAGAATTCGATATCACCATCCAGTGTGTAATTAGTCCATTCAGTGTAATTAATATTCATCTAGAGCAAATTTGTATTCTTCTTTATTTTGATTCTTCCTTTTTTGGTTTGCACTAGACAATTTAGCTATTCATGTGACCACGAGTAATTTACAGTTAAAAGGCTTCCATGATATGTCTGTTCTGCATCCTACTACACTCGATATGTAAATCAGTGAAATTTTAGCTAAAAGCCTAAAACCAGAAGCTCTTACTTGTGATTAGTTTGTTTCTGCGAGCATTATCATACCGATAAATACGTGAGGTCTGATATTAATCGGATGCGTGAAGCTTATACTTTTATAATGGTTAAAATGTGTTTTAGGTCTTTGTAATTTGACACAAATTTCAATCAGATTTTTATAGTTTTTTTTCATTAATTTGGATTATTTAACTTTCAATTTGTTCTAATTGAGTTTTTGTCGTCGACTCTAGTGATAACTAAAGAGTTATGATTTGAGGTTTTTTTTTTTTTTTTT
>QAOA01004724.1:239631-329498 GCA_003255065.1 Cercis canadensis
CACATAGTCAAGACATTAGTCTTGTCATTACTAAACTCATGGTATTATAATTGGAGTTGACAATAGAAATTCAATTAGATTAAATTGAAAGTTAAAAGATTTCAATTGATAAAAAAAAATACTATAAAAATCTCATTGAAAATTGAGCTATTAGAACATATTTTAACTTCTTATAATTCATTTTAGCCACGAGGTGTCAACTGAATTTTCCTTTGGTTTGACCAAATGTTTGCTAGGCTTTATGGTGTAATGAATAGTGAAATTGTATCCATAAATCATCGTTATGCTTATTTCCTTTTTCCCGAAAAGGAGCACCATGTGTGATATCATTTTTAGCCAATCATTGAAATGATGAGTCGTTTAAAATGTTGACATATTGAAAGCCACGTGAGTGGTACATTAATGTGTTATGTTATTTTTATCTCATGTCGCCACAATGTTACTTTCATTTTGGTTCCTCTTTTTTATACAAGGAACCCTGCTTAAAACCTTTCTATCACATTATTCCCAACCTTAATAGTGGAAGAATTGATGATCCAATGCATAATATCCTTTTACTTTATGAAAATGTTTGGAGGTTATTTAATGATCTAATGCATAAAATTTAAAATGGTTTTTTTTATTTTTTTCATTCTTAGAGAAATAATATTCGGGCACGAATAGGTGTCGAATATCTGTTTAAAAAAATGAAATTGTATGTGCGCAAATAATTATTTGTGTTATGGTATGCATGCTATTTTCTCTGGCCATAGTGGTATTGATGATCTTTTACAATTGTTTTGGGGATGACACGTGAAGTGGGATACACATACAGACAAGTATTGGGTTTTTGTTAATGGAAAACGACGTGAAGGTGCAGAGCTTGCAAAGAGGAGGAGTGGGTGGAAAGTGATAATTTGCATGGATTTGGCGGTGGAGAATGCATGAGAAAGGGCCAGTTGCAATTAGTCCCATAACCTATTTATAGAAAAGCAGAGGATGCAGCAACAGAGGAGCCAATTGCAGGATGCTCAGAGATAGATAAAGAGAAAAGAGCAGTGAATATATAGGCAACTACCACCCAGCCACATACCAGATTCTAACTCGTTGGCTTTGAAGTCACCCAATCTCTTCCCTATTTGGCCATTGGAGATCACAAACCTGATCAACCACTAACTGCACCTATTCCGACACTCTCACTTCTTTCATTCACTTCTCTCTCAAATGTGATTGGCCACTTATGCGGCTCTTTATTAAAAAGGAATTGCCCTAAAATAAATTTGCCACTTTTATTCAGGGGGAACAAATTCTTCCCAATACAGAATAAAGTAGTAAAGACTTGTTCTTAAAAGGGTTTCACAAATTATAGGTTTGAACCTATCGTAGATCATTTTGCACTACTTTGCTTCTTGTGGGGTAGGGGTCAAGCTTGTGATCTAATATACCTGAATTCTCTTGTGACCGTGCTTGACATGTCTTATAGCTTACCCTATAAAGAAGGGTTTAAACTTAAACCATCTCAATAGAATACTAATCTGTTAAATCCCACCATAGATATTCCCTTAACTAGGGCCATTGTGGGCTGGTAAGTGGTAACCCTTCAATTCCTTTTTATTGTGGGTCAAAAGAGAAATATTTTAGAGTCGTAATTAAGTGATATTGAAATTATTTTTAAAATTTATAAATTCTGTATTTAAATTTAGAATTGTAATTAAAAATATTTTTTTAAAAAATAATTCCATCCTAAAACCCATTATTTAAGTGCCTAAACTTAATAAATGATTTTTTCCTTAAAAAAAAAGGTAAAAAGAACAGAAAGTGCTCATGAAACCGCTAAATTGTCAGAGACAAGTGGGGAACTATCTCTTCGTAGAGGCTTCTGCATGCTAAGATGAAGAAAGTGATTGGTGCAAAGAAATGTTCGGGTTGGGAAATGGAATCTCTCTCCCTCTTATCTCTTCTGTTTCCAAGCCCATACACTCCTCTCTCTCACACACTATATTTAATGATACCACTCAGAGACCCTTCACAATTTCCAATTCCTTTGAGAACTTAGCTCCTGAACTCTCTTTTCTACTCTTTGATCAGATCAAACGCCAAGATCCCAAGTCAGTTCAATTGTTCCTTTCCTTTTTTGAATTTCCCCCCCTGTTCTCTTCTCTTCTCTTCTCTTCTCTCCTCTGCCACACTGTTGAACCCTTCATTCTGATATTCCTCAGGTTTTCAGCTATGATTATTATTTTATATGCACTTAGTTTACTCATTGAAAATTTCCCAAAATTGAAACTTTATAATATTTTTTCTTTGAATTCTTTTCTGGGTTTCAGAATATAGAAATGGAAAACGAAGTAAAAGTAGCCAAAGTTGGAGAAGATGCAACATCAAGAGTTTTTTCATGTTCCTTCTGTTCAAGAAAGTTTTACAGTTCTCAAGCTTTAGGAGGACACCAAAATGCTCACAAGAAAGAGAGAACAGCTGCAAGAAAGACTAGAAGGGCTTCTGAGTACCAATCTGTTTCCTTTGCTTCTCCTATGCCACCACCAATGGTTTTTGCTCCAACCCATCAATTGGGAATCTTAAATCCTTCAATGGTCATCACTGCACATGCTGCAAATCTTCGTTACTTCCCAAGCCATCAACTTTCCGAACAATTTGGATCAAATGGTGCTCCTAGATTTGGGAATGCTTTGTTTTATGAGGGGTGTTATTCAAGCAGTGGATTCATTGAAGATGATGGTAAAAGCTCTGTTAATTGCCAAAGGAGCATAAGGTGCAATAACTTGAACAGGGGAGACTCATCTCAGCGTTTATCATTGATAAGTAATAATCACAATATTGGAATTAAGATTAATAGTAAAGAGAAAGATCAAAAGCTTGATTTGTCCCTTCATTTATAGAATTGTAGTATAGAATGGAGGATGAGAAAAAAAAAAAATGCAAATTAGAGAGAGATAGACAGGAAACTGCATCATTAGTTTTATTAGCAAGTTGTTAGCATTTGTGTCTTGGTTTAGAATAATAACAAATGCATTTTTGGTATAATTACTTGCATTTTTTTCTTTTTCCCTTTCTTAGCCTGTTCTTTAATTTTCCTTGTATTGCATGAATCTGCTAGAAAAACTTATAGTCAGCTTTGTCTGCCTCTAACTTTAAAGGTGCCCACACCCTTACATTTTCTTTGTTCCTTTCATCAAGGCATCAATTCCTGATTACGAAGTGTGTGACATTTTAATCCAAATTTTAAGTTTCATTGTGATATCTTGCTGAATTGGTTTTTTTTATTTAAATTGTATAGTTTGAAAACATGGTCCATTTTCTTTGTGAGTTAGGAATGATGCAACATGTGCACCATAATGTAATGCTAATCAATGGATGCTATCTTAGCAGTCTTTCAAAAATTCTTAGGTACTCTCACAATATCAGTTCTACAAAATACAAAAGAATGAGCCTTATTTATGAGTAATGAGTCACATAATTTAAAGGAATTTCAGAAGTTCATAGATTCATCCCCATGGAATGATTTAGGAACTTAAAAATTGCAACACTTAAGATAAATCGGAGGAGAAAGGTTTTTTTTTTTCTTTTTTTTTTTCTGTTAGTTTCTTGTCCATAACATGCCCTTTCCCCTAAGAAAGTAGATGGGAAATAGCTCAAGAATTTTGCGGTGACCAAATTAACCTCAATGAGGTAAAATGACACATTTTGAATCACAAAATAACAAAGTAAAATTGAAGCAAAACCACAAAGAGGCAAATTGACTTTTTCTTTTGGTCAAATTCAAATCCTAGAAGAGCATGGGAGTATGAGTTATACTACTCATACATTTAATTCCAAATCATTTCATAACACACTTGTCAACTATCATATAATTTTAACTCGACACACTCAACATTTTTTTAATAGCTCAAATTTAATCAAGACTCAGTATATGAAATTATATGAAACTGAGATGTGACTGACATTTGTCTTTCGACTTGCATGCTATGGTGGACTTACTATTTTAAAGATCCAACTGTACAGAAAAAAAAAAAAAAAAAAAANAAAAAAAAAAAAAAAAATCACCCCTATTTCCATATTATATAATCAACCATTATTTGGACCATAATATCTAGATCTTAGGATACCACAATCTGGTTAAGGATCCTAGCTAGCAAAGCATGGCCTGAGAAAAGAACTTAGATATATTACTGAGAATTTTATTTTATGAATAGACAAGGCAATAGCCCAAAATAGGTAGCAAGTCAGTAGCTTTTGTTAGTGTCGAGTGATGTTGGTGGCCTGAAATAAAAGATGATTTAAGATACGAGAATTCATTACTTCTATACGAGGTTGAAGGGTAGAACTGAATAGGAAAGTGAGCACAGAGAGACAGAGATACAATAGAGCACACGATGACATATATAGATTTATGAGAGTTCTTGCTGAAAATATTTGCATGGATACTTATTTTAAATTAAAAAATATTTTTGTTTTAGTTTAGAGTAGNTAGTTTAGCGTAGATTACACTAACCTCCTCTCTTGTTTTCAGAAATTACGCATGGTTCTATTCCTTCACAATTTAGTATAACAGATACCCCCTTATATTATTTCATAGATTACACATACTTCCCTTATACTTAGATTAACATAACACAACCTCAATCCCCGAGGGGCTATCCCTATAGTTGAATACTTGGTACTTGGTACTTGGTACTCCATTGTGGAGATGCTAGATTCAAATCCCATTGGGACTAAGTGGATACAATATTACAGGTGCAATTGTGGTTGCGGAGTGCAATTTAAACCCTAAAACATGTGAATGGCCACATGGTCTAACAACTCATGCAAATAAAATCCAAGCATCTAACAAGTAAAAGGAAGGTTAAAGCATTAAGAGCCAACATAATCATATAAACTGTCATCATGATATTATTTCAAAAGATTAATTACTTCTCATGTCCTCTCAGCTCTGAAACCTTGAGATCTTGTATGGAAGAGTCTCAGACTCATCCATCAACAATCCCCTTCAAATCAAGAAAATATAAATAAATGCTCTTTAGAAGGAAACAAAACTATGTACCCAAGTTCACTCACTTTACTAACATTGTATTTTCCTAATTACCTCTTGCATACACAATGAAGATATATCATTCTAGACCGTCTCGTTTTTGCTTAATGTGGTTATATGACTCTGCTCAATCAAACTTAGCGTTGGAATGAGACAGAATATGAACCAGTGTTCGGATCTTTAACAGCTTTGAAGTTGTCAACACTCATCCCAAAGCGGCCCAACACAGAATTGCCCATGTCCTTTAGTTTTGCTGCAGCAAAAGACAATTTCACGTCTAAGCAAAGAAGTATAACAAAGCATAAACTCAGAATCACTAAACAGTAAAAATAAAATATGTATAGAAGCATTATTATTTACCATTCACAAAATAGAGATAAGATTTTGCTTTTTAGCACAGATTACAAGCTGCCATGTTTATCTAATGGTTTTTTGCCCCAACCTTTCAGAAGATAACTAGATGCAAGTAAAAAGAAACCTAACCAACTCATTAGTTCTTCTTGGATATCCAAAAGGTTTACATGATGAAGCAAAGTACCTCTAAACCAAGTATATATGATCAGACCAGCTTAGTTATTGGGAGAGGGGAAGAGAAAAAGGAGGATAGACTAGAGAAAGTTACATTGGAGAATAAATTAAAAAATTCAAGCATTTCAAGGATACATGAAGACAAAAGATCAAACAATGGGAACCCACATGTACTCCGTTTTAATCAAGTGATTGAAAGGAAATGCTCATATGCACTGCAACATTATCTAGGATAAAAGACTTAAGATGTATAATATTATTGATTTAAAAATACAGATTATGTAACACAAGATATTTTCCTACAATTCATGGTAGGTAAAATAATTTAAATTAAAAAATAACAATGCTACACAAACTGTTTAGCAAATATTTAAACTAATGATTCTATTTTCCAAATCAAGACATATTGTCAATTTTCTTCCATTCCTTTTTTACGGGGGTGATTTGAGCAAACGTTTCACTTTCCTTTCATTCCCATGCAAACTGTTGTTGATGCAGTAATACGATTAAAGTTTAGGTGCTTCTAGGCGTTGGTATTTTGAAACAGCATAGAGTGTAAGTGATTAACATTTGAACATTCTTGAATTGCTCGTCCTGTGTGAGTTCACCTTCTCATGTTACTCATGTTCCTCTTTTCTCAGTCATAAAACAAGAAGAATAAAAATGAAAGTAAAAGTATTACCAATCATTTCTTCTTTCATCTTTTCACGCTTTTCTGCAGCCAGGGGCTCCAGTCGGAAAATGGCTTTTCTAGCTTGATCATTTGAGGGATCAATTTCTAAGATTTTTTTCATATCTGCCGGTTTCAAGAAAGATGGGGAAAATTAAAAGAGGAGTTGAAGATGAACAAACAAGAAAAACTACAAGAATCTGAACAATGTAATGTGAGAAACACACAGATATGCTAAAAGCTAAAAGAGAATTCTAGGATTAAGGACAGCACTATAAAACACCAGATGATCATTAAAAGTTCAACTCACCAGCAACAGCCTCTTCAAAATGTTCAAGCTTTTCATGAGCCTCTCCCCTTCTCACCAAAGCTTTAACATACACAGGATTGAGTTCTAATGCTTTTGTGCATTCTTTGACCGTGTTGTCATATTTCCCCTGAGGCATATTTGGCATATTTTAAATAAAATTCTTTAGAACAAATTTAAAAGGAAATGTATTGAAAAAGTAACAACGACTGCAAAAAGATAATGTCAAGCCCACAAGCTATAGAAGTATAATTAAATTCAATCAATGTTCATCAAAAAATGCTTCAATTATTGCCAAGATAGCTTAAGTTCACTATCTATAATTTTATTGACCAGATAATACATTTAAAAGAAAATCTAGATGATCAGGGAACAAAACCAACTTTGAAATCCAAGAATAAGTTTTGAAGATGTTACCAAGGCCAGAACCAAGATGTACCACTAGTGGGCATAGATGACCAGCAAAATATTCAGATTACTGGATTTGATTAACATGTGTAGAAGAGCATCCTGAAAGAATGTGCTGACATTGACATACTTATTAAAAGGATAAAAGAACCACATACCATTTTCAGAAAGCATACAGCACGGTTTGAATGGCATATTGAACGTATTTCCATGGATGAAGGCACCTCTGGTGCGACTTGTAAAGCAAGTTCATATTGTGACAGTGCCTCCTCATACTTCCCATCTCCAAACAGTTTATTTCCTTCTAACTTTGCTTCATTGGCTTGAGATAATGCATTCTGCTTCAAAGACAATAGCATTACATTATTCTTTTACTTTTCTTCAAAGGAAAACATTTTTATAGGAATGAAATCCATATTCACAACCAAGGTAGTGCAAGCACAAATAATTATTGCAAAAACAATTTCTGTAAACTTTCTGATGAAGGCATGGTAAAAAATTATATAAAAAAAAAAGATTGATAGAGACACTTGATGATTGACAAATACTTTCAAAAGATGCTACCTCCACAAAGTCTGACATGGTTCATAAATCCCAGCACTGATTGTAAATGAGTATGCTCAATTTGTTAGAATTAATTAGGTATAATTCATTAATAAATGTTGTAACATCAACAATCGCAAGAGACCCAGATGTTTCAACAGTTCTAGTTAAATATTTCACTTGCCTCAGAACTCAAATAATTCATGATTTCCTTCCTTCAGTCTTATCACTTAAAAATGTAACTTACCCCTCAAACAACAACATCTGAAAGGGAATCTATCCAATATCACATTCAGCATTTAAGGCAGCAACAGGGATGCAGAATGTCCAATTACTTGATTATGGCTTAATCCCGTTACTTCCATATAGGTTGGTATCAAGAGGGTACCTGGAATTAACCTTTTTCTTTTGGTAATTTTGAACAATTCAAATGTTCATAAGTGTACCCTAAAACAATATTTTGGGCTTTTTTCTCCACTCTTCCGAATGGGGTTGAGAGGCTGGTTGATGTTGGAATGCACATAAAAAAGAGTTATCAGAAATAAAAGCCTCATACACAGAACCGGGCAATCACAGAATCTACCATATGAGCAAAATGTTGTCCCACCAGCAATTAAAGATCAAAAATTTAAAGCACCCACAAACACCCTAAGCATAATTCATAAAAATCTAAATCATCAAATTGAACCTGTATCATTTCTTCATTGTTTGAGGCATCCCCCAAAGAATCACTTTTTCCCTGAGGAACACTTTGCTCTAGCTGCTGCTGCTTATGCTCTTGCTCTCCATGAGTATCTTGTTGTTGCTGCGGATGTTCCTTCTGTTCATTCTCTCCGCCGTCAACGTCATCGTCGCTTCCGAATTCGCCTTCGCTGGCAGTTTCGAAGCCATCGGAAGCGTCTCTATCAGCTGGAGCTTGTGTTTTGGAGGGATTCACATTTTGCTCTTCAGTGTCGTCCGGGTGTATCAGCACCATATTGTCTCTTCCTTCGCTCAAAATTTCCAACTTTAGGGATTTGTTTGTATGATCAGAAAATTAGAGAGCGATTTTCTCTTACTTGAACAATTGAATGCCGATTGAGAAACAGTGTACGGCAGGCAAATCTTCCAGGTCCAGCATATAGGACTCAGCTTCCAGAAGTCTCTGATACTTACGTTTACTTTCCTCTGGGGCAACCAGGTATCAGGCCTCACCGAATTTAAACGCGGCGTTTCATGGAGTTTATTTTTTTTATCTAATTTTGTTTTTGTTTTTGTTTTTGTTTTTTTTAATGAAAAAGCATAGGCTACTAGGGCGGCAGCCTTTTAAGGCGAGGACATACATGCCCTATTTAATTCTTTCCTGTATAGAATATTTATCATGAGCACCAACAGTCAAGTATTCATGGGAGGGTTCATTGAACAAAAAAATATAATTTTTTAAATTATTTATTAAAATAGAGTACTTTAAAAATTATTTATATAAATGGTATAATTTTTTAGATAAATATGATCACACTACACAAAAAAATAATATTTCTTATGAGTGTTACACTATTTTTGATGTAGCATGAATAGTGTCACACTACTTAAAACTAGTGTTTTCTCATGTGTCACGTTACTTTTCAAGCAATGTGAGAATTAGAGTTACACTATTCTAGTTTAGTATGACACTCATAAAAATGTTATTTTCTCATGTAACGTGACTAATATTGTATCATTTATATAAATAATTTGTAAAATGCTTGATTTCAATAAATAATTTAAGGAAATATATTTTTTTGATCAATTTACCCCATGGGAGCCTTACGAATAATATCTATCATCAGAGTATAATAAAAGACCAAACGGCCAGTAGCTGAAGTTGTTTTTAAAACTTATAAATTTTGTGTTTGAATTTCAAACAAAAGAATATTAATAAAAAAAANAAAAAAAAAAAAAAAAAAAACTCCCAACAATATTGTTAGAATTTAGGTAACTATTAGGAGAGGTTTATCACAAATAGCTTCACCCGAGATCCAACACGAATCAACATATTGGTGGAGAGTCAACCTATCACCTAGGTTTATCACAAATAATTAACTTTTTATGTATTTAGTAATTCAAAACACCTCTAAGTTTCCTCAAGGAGTAAAAGCTGGGCCACTTGATATAGTTAATACTATACCGGACGAGAATTAAATGTTAATATATATATATATATATAATTTTTTAATTAAAAAACAATCAAACGGTCTATAATACAAAATTGATAAAAATTATATGAATATATTATGTTTTATAATAAAAAGTTAGTTATATAAAATAAAAAATTTATATAATAATTTTTAATATATTATCATAAGTATTATAATATATTTTATTGATTAAAACTAAAAACAATATTTATCTTTTAATCAAAACACTTATTATTTTTCTTCTCTAATGTGTTCTTTTTGCCTACATAATCAAAGCTTCCTTCTTTCAAATCTAAACTTTGTGATAAAAGAGAGAAGAGAAAAAGAGATTTTTTTTTTTTTTTTGGAAAATAACTTCCATATTACAACAAAATAGAAAATCAAATGTTTCCAATTCTTTTACAGCCGTTGAGATAAACTAGCCACTTAAAGAGTTTATAATCTATGAATGCTTTACAATTATTTTACTAAAGAAGAAACACTATAAACAAAAAGGACATAGATTATATACAAACCTTGTCATGATTTCTTGAATAACATTGCTGTGAAAAAATATATTCTTTAAAGGAAACTAAGATAAACTTAATAATTCCTCAATGAATCCATCTTCTTTCTCGATCCCTCCTAGCCGTGCTTCTAGAGAAGCATTAGGGGACATATTTGGTACAAAGATTTTTTTTAGTTTTTTAGAAATTATAACTTGGGAAATTAAGATTCATATATTTTGTACAAAGTTTTAAAAAAATATTCTCAGACAAATAAGATTCTTGAGAATAATTTTTGAATAAGTTTCCCACAAAATAATTTTGATAGGGAGGAGTAGTATTCTTAGATTGGGCTATGTGTGGTTCAGACCATCAAACCCGAAATCCAACGTGGTCCAATTTGATTGAGCATTTCAAACCCAACCCAATCCATGTTTGTGGATTTGGTTTGGTTTTGCTTTGCTCACTCTTTCCAAACCTTCTTTTTCAATAATTGTTTTTGGGTACAACCTTTTTCAATATTGTAAGCATAAAATTTGTTATTTAGTTAGAGAATCACTTGAATACCTAATGACCTTGATTGCAATGATTTCTTCAACAACAAAAAAAAAAAAACATTCCATTATTTTTTTTTGGTAACGCAACAACTAGAGTCTGACCTTAACATTTGAATAAAGTCAAACTTATCAAACCTAAGACGAGTAATCCTTGGTCCAAGGGTCCTACTGTCGAAGCACTTATAATTATAGTTTTGTATGCATTCTATTATTTTTTGAAAGTACTATATTTAGCCTATCTTTCAAAATTTTTAAATATCTTAGAAATATTTTCTTGCTATTATCCTTGTTTAAGAGTTGTAATTCCAAAATAATTTTTTAGATTAATTTTTCTAGCGTTTCTCATGTATATGATGTTTGGATTTATTGTTCAATCTTTATGGGTATGTTTGAGAGTTCTTTTAGAGGGGAAAGGAGAGGAGAGGAGAAGAATGAGAGAGTCCACTCCCTTGTTTGGGAGTTTTAAGTTTGAAATGGGAAGGAGACCAAGGGTTAAACTTTGACCCTTGCACTCCTTTTTTCACTCACAAATTTCAACCCCCCAAATTGGGGGGTTTGGAGGGGTAGAGAATTACTTTACTAATTTACCCATACTGTCTACCACCATTGAATTGTTGGATAAGAAAAGAAATCAAAAAAGTTGAAGTTTTATGTTTAAATTGTAATTCTTTTATATTTCTAATTAAAAATTTTAATTATATCCATCTAATGAAAAAAATTATAAATAATCCCTTTTATCATCACTCTAATTTAATTAATTGCAACCCATAAAGCAATAGAATTTGCATAATTTTTCAGATGCACAGTTTATTTTCTTTTTGAAAATATATAGTATATTAATTTTTTTATGACTCATTAGAAGCAATAAGTGTATATTATATATTAATAATTTAATATTTATGAAATTTTACTTTTTTATGAAAATGTACTTAATTAGAGTATGAATTCGGTTATTGTCAATTTTTATTTTTTAATAAATAAATAATAATTACATTTATAATTAAAAAATTGAATTAGAAAAAAAGAGTGAAAAGATAATAAAGGGTAAACTAGTAAAAATATTTTACAATAAGACATTTCCTTCCCTTTCCTTTTCTTTTCCTTATTTTAATCATCCAAACAAAGGAGAGGAAAACCCCTCCCTTTCCTTTCCCTTCCTTTCCCTCCCTTTCCTCTCCTCTCCTCTCCTCTTCCCTCCAAAAAAACTCTCAAACAGAGCCTATGTGTCACATAAACATAATCGAATTTAGTTATATAATCAAAGCAGTAATTATCAAAACCACAACTTCTCTTATTTCTAGAAGGACATAATATGCCTTACAAATATTGTAGAATTATCCTAATTTTAAACACTATAAAGTAATACCAAGTTTTGTAATTTCATAGTAACAAAAAAAAAAGGTTTTGTATATTCATGGAATTGGAAATAAAGTCAAATCTAGGTGGTTGTGAAAGGAGTGGTGGAATTGGAAGTAAAACAAATGTTAGATTGTTGTGACCTAATAAAGAAAGGAATGGAAAGACCTTTCGCTTTCAAATCCATCAAACCAAATCAATATATAATCTGTCCACATCCTTTTTTTTTTTTTTTTTTNTTTTGGTTAATCTGGAATTCATTAATAAGAAAGAGTCATACAACTAACAAAACAAGAAGCCATCTCAGACTGAGACCCAGTCAGTCCCGAGAGGTGTTGGCGTCAATACAAGAACCTACAAGCCTTGGAGTGGTCCTTCCACTGGCATCAAAATAGAAAATATTCTTGACAAAAGATGGTGGTGCAGAGAAAACATTCAACTGGCCTTCTAGCATGTGTGCAGCCTGCACCTCCATTTACTTCTAAAAACATGATTCAGCTCAAAATGGGGAATCCCCTGCAATGTTCCACCAAAGAATAATAGTGATTGTTTTTAAAGATATTAACTACAAATTGGGAGTCAAGTTCTATAAGCAACTTAGTGATCTCCAACTGGCATGCAAGGCTAATGCCTTCAAAAACCGCCCACAGCTTTGCTAAATTTGGAGATCCTATTCCTATCTTTTTAGCAAAACCTGAAACCCACTCTCCTTTATGGTTTCTAATGATACCCCCGGCACCTAGAAGTCCCGGGTTGACAAGTGCTGATCCATCAGTGTTAATAAGCTTGAAGAAGTCCAAAGGAGGAGGTTGCCAAGCTATATGGATTTCTTGTCTCTGCAAAAACAAGGAACCTTTAGGATTGAGAAAGCAAAACTCAGTTGCTCTACCCAGGGCAAAGGATCGAATATGATGAATGAGAAAAAGGGCTTATTTTCAAAGATGTATTTGTTTCTTTGTAGCCAAATGCTCCAGCATAAGTAAGCAAAAATTGATCCGAAGGGGAAACCTGCAGAGGTTTGGGAAGGATTAGAGCAATTTATCTTAAGCCAAGAATGGAAGTTCTTAGGATCAGGATCAGGGTTAACGAGGTGAAAGTTTTCCCAAATGGGAGACACAACAGAGCACTCTTTGAAGATGTGGAAACAAGTTTCAGGTTGAGAATTGCAAAGTGGGCAAACAAGGGAACGAATGATTTTCCTGGATGCTAGAAGGGCCTTACGAGCAATGTCTTAAAAATCAGACCCATGAGTGAACCATTTTTTAAGATGAGCACCGGTTGAATTGGTCCAACCAGTTGGATCAAATGGTCAAACTGATGACGTTATAAATATAATTTTTATATAAATATAATATTTAATATGCTTATTGTATAACCTAAGTCATAATAAATATATTTTTATACAAATTTGATAATAAAATTAAAGTTAGCTTAGTAGTAAATGTCTTTTCTTTTTTTTGGAATGAGAGTTCGAATCTTCTTATGACTAATATTTATCTATTGTGCAATCTAAATAAAATAAGTAAATTATAATACAAATTTAGCCACAAAAGATGCATTGGTTTGGTGGTAGAAGCCTCTTGTCTCCTAAAGGAAATGGGAAAAAAAAAAATAGAATTTTTAGTGAACCATTCAATTATGTAAAATTGGACCAGTTTGACCACTCTAATGGTTTGACCCCCTAACCGAATTGAAATTTAGACCGGACACCAGTTGGACCGGTCGAACTACCCAATCCAGTCCAATTTTTAAAACATTGCTTACAGGAGAGTTTTTNTTTTTAAGATGAGCACCGGTTGAATTGGTCCAACCAGTAGAATCAAATGGTCAAACTGATGATGTTATAAATATAATTTTTATATAAATATAATATTTAATATACTTATTGTATAACCTAAGTCATAATAAATATATTTTTATACAAATTTGATAATAAAATTAAAGTTAACTTAGTAGTAAATGTCTTTTCTTTTTCTTGGAATGATGGTTCGAATCTTCTTATGACTAATATTTATCTATTGTGCAATCTAAATAAAATAAGTAAATTATAATACAAATTTAGTCACAAAAGATGCATTGGTTTGGTGGTAGAAGCCTCTTGTCTCCTAAAGGAAATGAGAAAAAAAAAAATAGAATTTTTAGTGAACCATTCAATTATGTAAAATTGAACCAATTTGACCACTCTAACGGTTTGACCCCCTAACCGAATTGAAATTTAGACCGGACACCAATTGGACCGGTCGAACTACCTGATCTAGTCCAATTTTAAAAACATTGCTTACAAGAGAGTTTTTCAATGGTTGTGATCCAAAGGAAAAATTGAATGTGGGGATGACAAGTAGTTTTCCATACCCAACATGAATTAGGAGAAGAAGGAATTAAAGAACTTGGGTCAAGAAGGTCGTAAGCACCGAAAAGGCTAAAATCTCATTGCTTTTCTCTGCTCCACACAAAAGAATCTTCTCTTGAAAAGTGCTTTTTATGCACTAAATAAGTAACATAATGTCATATTACAATATGAGTTTTATTAAATCACTTAATTTATTTTTCCTCTACGAATTACGTTTTACCGTCTCATAATGTGTAATTAAGTGTGTAAAAAGCACTTCTCTTATTCCTTTTCTTCTCAAAACTACCATTACCAAACAAAGTCTAAGAGAATATTACTTGGCGCCGCCATTAGTCAACGCCAAGTCTCTTGCGACACTACTTGGTATGTTCCCTTAGGTTTCGTAGTCAAATGTCAGGAAATTCTATAGAAATGTCCAAGTGTCACACCATACACATGAATCTAAATTTCATATCTTTGAATAAAATACAAAAGGAATTTCACCTAATTTCTTCTATGTTGGTAAAAATAATTAATGAGACAAATAAATTTCATAGAAGTACACATGGAGTGAATCCCTCTCCTTTTTGGACAACGACTCCCTAATAATAGTTACTTTAATGTGGAAAACGTGGAAGTCAAGAACCACAAGATCTCAGTTAGTGGGTGGGGTATGGCCAGAACAAAAATATCGCAGGTAGGGCTCTATTTCTATTTTTATAATATTATTTATTTATTTTGATTTAGGAGATTTTTTTTAGAATTTTTTTTTATACTAAAAAATATATAATATTTTTTTACGTAACAGTATTATAATTATTAATATTAAAATATTTATTTTTAACGATGGAAATTAATTATTTTTTATATTAATAACTATAGACATAAAATTTCTTTTTTTTTAATGGTCTTTTCATTTTTTGTTTTTTGTTTTTTTTTCCTTTCACCAAGTCCTCTATTGAGTATTGACTCAATTCCTCTTTTCTTCTGTTATTTAACTGCTTCTTTCTCAACTACTCTTTGTGAGAACTCAGCTTCTGAGGCAGAGGCAGAGAGAAACAGGCACAAGCACTCAAAGATGGAGAAAGCAATTCATAGACAGAGAGTGCTGCTTGAACATCTACGACCCACTTCTTCAAATTCATCTTCTTTGCCTCAAACCCATCAATCTACTGCTCTTTCAGTAAGTTCATATTCATCCATTTTAACCTTTTCACCTTATGTGGCGCCATTTTACCTTTGTGTATGTATTTCAAATTAAGATTCCATTGACACTCTCATTTATAATGAGCAATGTCAAATCTTTCCCCGTTTTGGTTTACCAATTTACTTGTTTCTGCATAATTGTTGAAATTAGATCTACCAGATTATAAGAATAGAAGAATTTGTGTGTGTATATGTGGTAATTTTCAAAGTTCTTCACATTCACATTTTTCTTACAGAGAATGTTTCGCTAATTTTCAAAAGCCTACCTTTTCTCAGTTATGTGTGTAGAAATCTGGTGCTCTAGTTAAGTAGTTGCCAATCAATTTTACTATAAAAATTAAAAGCCCTAATGTAACAGAAGAGAACTGATATGTATTTTCTTTTTCTGAATATTTTGAAATTTTATTTTCTGAACCTCCGCATTTGAAGATGCTTCACTTGTTTATCAGCTCCAATTTTGTTTTCTTTCTTTATAGGATAAGGGTAATTTTTTAATTTTGTATCCTCTTTTCCATTTTTGGCTAGGCCTCAATCTGTGCTGCTGGAAGTGGTTCTTCATATGAAGATGATGTGGTGATTGTGGCGTAAGTTAATTAATTTTGAAATATAGATGCTGACCTGTTGTGTATTTTCTTATTGATCATTTTTTAAATCACAGTATTAAAATTTTCACTTTCATAATATCACGGCAAAAAACAGTGCATACCGTACTGCCATTTGTAAAGCAAAGCGTGGGGGCTTCAAGGATACCCTTCCGGATGATCTACTTGCTGCTGTTTTGAAGGTAAATATATTGAGTAACTGCTTAAGAAGAAAAGCAAATTGCTAAGGGAAAAACAAGGTTTAGGAAACATTTACAGTGGTTGGAAATGTTATACTTCTAAGGATGCGTTTGGTATAATTAAGGGGGAAAAATCGATGGAGTAACATTTAAAGAAGTAAAAATAAGCAAGTTATACTCCTTCAATTTTACCCCTTTACCCATGTACCAAACATACTTAAAACAAAGTAAGTTATACTTCTTTAACTGTACCCCCTTGACTCCGTGTATCAAACATACTATGAAAGGTTTCTAAAGCTTTTATTAGTACTCAGTAGCAATTATGTTAATGTCTTATATAGTTTCTGAGTTACGGTTTCTCATGTAGGCTGTGATAGAGAAAACAAATGTGGACCCACATGAGGTAGGAGACATAATTGTTGGCACAGTTTTGGGACCAGGATCAGAAAGAGCAATTGAATGCAGGATGGCGGCCTTCTATGCTGGTTTCCCTGGTAAGTTTCTTACTAAATGTAGAACTTGTGGGGTGATTTCATTTGCATTCCATGCTTAAATTTCCTACTTATTTTAGCTTCAATTCCAAAATATAATTATTCTCTTTCAACCAGATACTGTACCTCTCCGAACTGTCAATAGGCAATGTTCATCTGGACTTCAGGCAGTTGCTGATGTTGCTGCTTATATAAAAGCTGGATTCTACGACATTGGTAAAGAATGAATCTACACTGTGTGCATCTCTAAGTTATCTTGTTATTAAATATTAACTTACCTTCCTCTTCTATGATACAGGCATTGGGGCTGGACTAGAGTACATGACACAAGATAATATATCACCACTTCGCAAAAGTAACCCAAAGGTATATTCAAGTAGTATATTTCAAACTAAATATTTTGTTTTAAAAAATGGATCGCTTAGCCCAAAGGTACATTCAAGTAGTATCTCACCCGTTTGCTTGTATCATTTTATTAGGTAGAAACCTTTGCACAAGCCCGAGATTGTCTTCTTCCAATGGGAATTACCTCTGAGAATGTTGCCCAACGTTATGGTGTGACAAGGCAGGAGCAAGACCAGGCAGCTGTGAGTATGAAAAATCCATCAAATATGCTAGCAATCTTTAAAGAGATTATCAAATTGAATTGAAGTCTTTCTATTTGTGTTAACAGGTTGAGTCTCACAAGCGTGCTGCAGCAGCAACAGCATCTGGTAAATTCAAAGAAGAAATCATCCCAATTTCTACAAAGGTAGGTGTACCATGATGCATTTCTATATAGTATTCCTAATGTTCTATTACTGAAAATTTATTTCCAAAGATTGTGGACCCAAAAACTGGAGAGGAGAAGAAAATTGTAGTTTCTGTTGATGATGGAATCCGGCCAAATGCAAATTTGACAGATCTAGCAAAACTAAAGCCTGCATTCCATAAGGATGGATCCACAACTGCAGGTATTCAAGCAATCTTTCATGTTAATTTTGTTACTTGGTGTACAAAATCTTTTACTCATGGATTTATTTGCATTGTCTCAACTTTTAATTTCAGGGAACGCTAGCCAAGTGAGTGATGGTGCTGCAGCAGTGCTCCTCATGAAGAGAAGTGTGGCCATGCAGAAGGGACTTCCTATTCTTGGTGTCTTCAGGTACACAATAATGATTGGGAAAATAATGAAATTACCTATAATAATGAGTCACATCAGATGTAGGTCTAGACACCCAATCTTGGATGTATCTTGTGTCATGTGCAACTAGGGATATTTCCCTACTAGCTCATCTGCACCAGACACAAGATACATCCAAGCTTTTAAACACGCTTTCTTGTAGTAAACAATAATAAGCATTTTAGTTGCTAAAGCATTTTGTATAAAATTTCAAGTGCTTTAGCAACTAAAATGCTTATTATCATTTACTACAAGATAACGTGTTTAAAAGCTTGAGCCTATGTGCTTCACAGTTTTGAAATCAGAGTTGCAAGGAATAAACGTTCCTAATCAGTACTCACGACTACTTGAAAATCTTGTCAAATATGGCCTAAATTTAAATCAGGTCTCAAATTAGGCTGTCTTTTTTCTTTATTTATTTAATTTTTTTTTTTTATGTTGTCAATTTTTTTCATATAATGGAAAGTGATGCACGCATGAGTACAAATTTTCTTCTTGTCTCAGCATGCTATATTTGAATTTATAGGAGTTTTGCGGCTGTTGGAGTAGATCCTGCTGTAATGGGCGTTGGCCCTGCTTTTGCTATTCCAGCTGCAGTGAAGTCTGCTGGTCTAAAACTTGGTGACATTGACTTGTTTGAAATTAATGAGGTAATGATTTTCAGATTTTCATGAAACCTTTTTCTAACATTTAGATGAGGAGAAAATTGTTGCTTCATCAATTTTCTACTAAACAATATAGTGGTCTCGTGTAGGCATTTGCATCTCAGTATGTTTATTGCTGCAAGAAATTGGCACTTGATCCCAAAAAGGTCAATGTTAATGGTGGTGCCATTGCTTTTGGTCATCCTCTGGGAGCTACAGGTACTCAAAAGTTAAGATATTATTTAATTAGAAATTGCTTCATTTCTTTATTATTTTATCTAGCACCAGGGGTTAAGCTAAAGTATGAAGGAAGGCACCAGGAGAAGTGTATGTTTGTATTATTTTAGGAGATGTATTCATCTGTCTTTGATCTCATGTTCAAGGACAAGCTACCTAAANATGGTTTCTCATGTAGGCTGTGATAGAGAAAACAAATGTGGACCCACATGAGGTAGGAGACATAATTGTTGGCACAGTTTTGGGACCAGGATCAGAAAGAGCAATTGAATGCAGGATGGCGGCCTTCTATGCTGGTTTCCCTGGTAAGTTTCTTAATAATTGTCTGTATGCACCCTAGAGAGTAATTTGAACCAAATAACCTCATAAATGCATGGTTTTTCAATCTGAACTTCGCTTTATATATAAACATATTAAGAATATAATCTGTTTGGATTAGCTGATTGACTATACTAAATATAGAACTTGTGGGGTGATTTCATTTGCATTCCATACTTAAATTTCCTACTTATTTTAGCTTCAATTCCAAAATATAATTATTCTCTTTCAACCAGATACTGTGCCTCTCCGAACTGTCAATAGGCAATGTTCATCTGGACTTCAGGCAGTTGCTGATGTTGCTGCTTATATAAAAGCTGGATTCTACGACATTGGTAAAGAATGAATCTACACTCTGTGCATCTCTAAGTTATCTTGTTATTAAATATTCACTTACCTTCCTATTCTATGATACAGGCATTGGGGCTGGACTAGAGTACATGACACAAGACAATATATCACCACTTCGCAAAAGTAACCCAAAGGTACATTCAAGTAGTATATTTCAAACTAAATATTTTGTTTTAAAAAATGGATCACTTAGCCCAAAGGTACATTCAAGTAGTATCTCACCCGTTTGCTTGTATCATTTTATTAGGTAGAAATCTTTGCACAAGCCCAAGATTGTCTTCTTCCAATGGGAATTACCTCTGAGAATGTTGCTCAACGTTATGGTGTGACAAGGCAGGAGCAAGACCAGGCAGCTGTGAGTATGAAAAATGCATCAAATATGCTAGCAATCTTTAAAGAGATTATCAAATTGAATAGAAGTCTTTCTATTTGTGTTAACAGGTTGAGTCTCACAAGCGTGCTGCAGCAGCAACAGCATCTGGTAAATTCAAAGAAGAAATCATCCCAATTTCTACAAAGGTAGGTGTACCATGATGCATTTCTATATAGTATTCCTAATGTTCTATTACTGAAAATTTATTTCCAAAGATTGTGGACCCAAAAACTGGAGAGGAGAAGAAAATTGTAGTTTCTGTTGATGATGGAATCCGGCCAAATGCAAATTTGACAGATCTAGCAAAACTAAAGCCTGCATTCCATAAGGATGGATCCACAACTGCAGGTATTCAAGCAATCTTTCATGTTAATTTTGTTACTTGGTGTACAAAATCTTTTACCTCATGGATTTATTTTGCATTGTCTCTCACTTTTAATTTCAGGGAACGCTAGCCAAGTGAGTGATGGTGCTGCAGCAGTGCTCCTCATGAAGAGAAGTGTGGCCATGCAGAAGGGACTTCCTATTCTTGGTGTCTTCAGGTACACAATAATGATTGGGAAAATAATGAAATTACCTATAATAATGAGTCACATCAGATGTAGGTCTAGACACCCAATCTTGGATGTATCTTGTGTCATGTGCAACTAGGGATATTTCCCTACTAGCTCATCTGCACCAGACACAAGATACATCCAAGCTTTTAAACACGCTTTCTTGTAGTAAACAATAATAAGCATTTTAGTTGCTAAAGCATTTTGTATAAAATTTCAAGTGCTTTAGCAACTAAAATGCTTATTATCATTTACTACAAGATAACGTGTTTAAAAGCTTGAGCCTATGTGCTTCACAGTTTTGAAATCAGAGTTGCAAGGAATAAACGTTCCTAATCAGTACTCACGACTACTTGAAAATCTTGTCAAATATGGCCTAAATTTAAATCAGGTCTCAAATTAGGCTGTCTTTTTTCTTTATTTATTTAATTTTTTTTTTTTATGTTGTCAATTTTTTTCATATAATGGAAAGTGATGCACGCATGAGTACAAATTTTCTTCTTGTCTCAGCATGCTATATTTGAATTTATAGGAGTTTTGCGGCTGTTGGAGTAGATCCTGCTGTAATGGGCGTTGGCCCTGCTTTTGCTATTCCAGCTGCAGTGAAGTCTGCTGGTCTAAAACTTGGTGACATTGACTTGTTTGAAATTAATGAGGTAATGATTTTCAGATTTTCATGAAACCTTTTTCTAACATTTAGATGAGGAGAAAATTATTGCTTCATCAATTTTCTACTAAACAATATAGTGGTCTCGTGTAGGCATTTGCATCTCAGTATGTTTATTGCTGCAAGAAATTGGCACTTGATCCCAAAAAGGTCAATGTTAATGGTGGTGCCATTGCTTTTGGTCATCCTCTGGGAGCTACAGGTACTCAAAAGTTGAGATATTATTTAATTAGAAATTGCTTCATTTCTTTATTATTTTATCTAGCACCAGGGGTTAAGCTAAAGTATGAAGGAAGGCACCAGGAGAAGTGTATGTTTGTATTATTTTAGGAGATGTATTCATCTGTCTTTGATCTCATGTTCAAGGACAAGCTACCTAAAAAATCAACAGCACGATCTCTGTTCATATTTTATGTTGAACCTCATTCTGGGTTTGAGATGCTTAATATTGGTAGAGTTACATGCTGCCATTTTGTTTCAGGTGCACGCTGTGTTGCAACCTTGTTGAATGAGATGAAGCGTTGTGGCAAGGATTGCCGTTTTGGTGTAATCTCCATGTGCATAGGTGATTTCTTCTTCTGCCTCCTACGTGATAAGGATGATAACATAGAAAGCATATATATAAAATCATTTTCATTTTTAACTGAAGTCAAAATTAGTTGGTTTTGGTGAAACTGCATATCATGCGAAGGCTTGTAAGTAATTAGTTAGAATTCTTCTGAGATTGATACCTCACAACTTATCAGAGGCCTTTTCTGGTGTGAGAACATTAGACGATATTTGGTAAATGATGGTCTAATTGGCATGGCAAGAGTTGTTTACAACTTCAGGAATTTTCATGGCTTACACATTGTTAGGGGAGTGAACATCAAAAGGTTTGGGGGAAAAACTTAATGTTCTCTGTTGAATTACACATGACCAAGTGTTCTTTATCTGCCAAACTTCTACTTTACTTCCAAGAAAGTAAACTGTCTGAATTATCAGTGAGAGTTGGTTTCTTTTTTGGCTAAACATGGATTGAACTATATGGGAACTCAACATTGGCTTTCATAAGCCACACAAACTGGTCCATTTGAATGCTCCTATTGTTGTAAGTTGGCACTATAAGGGTCTAGCAAATATATAGCTATAAAAAGGGCTGATGTTTTACCATGACGTCTAAACAAACTGGTCTAGCACTCAGATTGTTTTCCTTAATGCTTAGACACTAAATATGATTTTTAGGTCAAAACAAGAGTTGTGTTGTAAAATAGGAAAAGACACCAGTAGCAAAAGGAAAGATGTTCTTATCTATAAAAGTAACAGAAAAGGAACAAAAGTGAAAAGAGGATGACAGTAAATCTTAACTGCATCTATGAAAGTTTATTGTGTTTTCTTCCATTTCTTTCTGATCATGGATCACCTTGCTCACGTTGAAGAAGATAAATCTCATGTACATTAGGAGCAAAGAAAATTTGTGGAAGAATATATAATGATGAGTGACATTATCATGTACTTTCCTTCTTAATAATATTATGAAGCATCATCGTTACAGGATCAGGTATGGGAGCTGCAGCAGTATTTGAAAGAGGAGACCGTTGATGAGCTGTGCAATTCTAGAATGGTGAGAAAAATAAACAATCTTTTGTCCAGAGATGATATGATGTATACATCACTTAGCATCTTGCTATTTTGTATACAGTTATGCTTGGAAATCAAGAAAAATGAGTGTAATCACAGCTACAGAATATAAACCAATAAATGTATCCCAAACAAGATTTCATATTGTCAATATCACATAGATACGTAATCTATTATCTTCCCACTCTCTCTCTCTCTCTCTCTCTCTGAGTGTGTGTGTCCGGTTTTCAGTGGAAGGCAAGAATTATTTGTTTCTTTTGTGCAGATATGACAACTAGTAAAGAGTAACATAATGAATAAAAGCAGAATAATCATTTGACTACAACTGTAGAATGTGGAACGTGTTGTAAACCTAGTATGAATTTTGTGTCAAACATGTATAATGATACTTGCATGTTGACGATGCCTGTGTTGAACTAGAGGTCGGGGAGATCTTAAGGTCGGATATGGGCTTAGGAACTCCAATTATACAAGCAATAGAGAAAAGCAAGGGACCGGGTTGAAATACCCGAACTTCGAAGATTAGGTTAGAATGGTCCGAGCTAAGAGCAATAAATGAAGAGAGAATTAAATCAAGGATATCAACACATATATTTATATAACCACAAACATGAATTTCAGCTTTCCCAAAAACAGTCTCCAAATTATTTTTAAACAAAACTTATTTATTTTATTAAAAGGAACAGGAATTTTATGCAAACACAAATGCAAATGATTAACACTACGCGAACTGCTACACAAAAAGGTTTACAGAGATGATCTATCTTGGCACTTGGATAAGGAGGTCAGCTTTTTTTTGCTGGTTTCCTAATTCCTATAGCTAGAAACCTAATTATATGAAGCTATTCAAGAGACTACGAAAAATTATCTCAAGTATCTAGTATTCATGTGAATCCCAACACGAAGTTTGCCTGACAAATGCAGATAGAAAGTAAAAGAAGAAAAAAAAAAAAATAGACCTGTCCAAATTTAACAAAAGGGAAAACTGCCAATCAAGTAGCTGGGGATTCCCATCATCTAAGAAGCTTCCACTTGAAGAGTATACTGTTCAGTAAAGAAACTTAGTAGAATTTGCTTCAAAGAGAAAATAGGTCCACAGTATCACAAGATTGACAGTTTTCCAGATTCTGCAGACACAGTTTTATCAGTTGTATATTAACATTACAGTAAGTAAGGACAATGAGAAACCAAGCAACATATATAAACACATAATAGTAATTAAAAATTGTCATGCTCAATTGATGACATAATATCTTTACAACTACCCCCAAATGGTTCCCTAACTGAATAGATATATGATAGCATTGGGGAAAAGATAAAAATAATATACTATGCCTAGTTATGGCTGTACACTCTGAATAGGAAGAAAAACAGAATTGAATGCTGTTCAACTTCACCAAATTAGCTCTTAATAGTCCCAGTCTGCCTTTAGTTTCAAACCAAAACCTTTCAAAGTGTAAATCGAGAGGGTATGGCCACAGAACTGATCAAGTTCTCTGCATATCTGCAAGTTATCCTCAATGTCAGCTGACCTTTCCATCTCTAGAAGTCTTAGCCTATTAGCTTCTCTTTCTTTCTTTATTTTAGCAGCTCTGATGCGGGCTTCGTTCTCTTCTTGCTTCCTTTGTGAGGCAGCTTCACACAAGTTAAGCAAGCTTTTTTGAGCTGTCAGTAAAGTATTCAGAACTTGGTACTTTGGCCTAGTACCAGCAACATAGGAAGAGGCCTCTTTAGCTTCCAACTTGGAATCGGAAATTACCATTGTAAACACATGTTGTGAGGCAGAATATGTGGAATGAGCTTGACCCTGAAACTTGAAACGCAAGTAATCACCACTCGGAGTACTCACAGACCCATCAGTGGAATCTGTATTGGATTCACTCATTCCTAAGTATGATCTTTGCCTTTTTTGTCTAAATTGAGACTTGGTGGCATCATCAAAGTTTCGAGAATCTCTGGAATCTTCATGCTTGTGCTTTTTCACAAACCCATTAGTGGAATCTGTTTTGGAAGAATCATCAAAGTGCTGAGAATCTCTAAAACGTTCATTCTTGGTCTTTTGGGTTTTCTTCTCCTGTGAAAAGACGGGAACTTTAGAATTTTTCTTGCCTTTTCCACTCTCAGCAGCCCAGTTTTCCTCCAAGGATTTCCAATTCGACTCGAAAATCCTGCTGAGTTCCCTAGCCTTCGTGTGAAGTTCATGCCTGGGAGGGTTAGATTCCATGGCGTGGGAGAAAGTAGCCCTAATATCCTCAGCAAATGCTTGGGTTCTAAAATACAAATCCTTCAATAACTTGGACTGGATGGTCTCCAAATCCAAAACTTGAGGATTGAATGGCTTCTTGAATGCCGTGCCATCTGGGTGTATCAGCAACCGTTTCAAAAGAACCCAGCACTGTGACTTCTTGCAGCGGTCTATCTCCGTCGCAGAATCCACCATCCGCCGCTTCTTGCTGCTGGAATCCGCTTGCGAAGGCATTGGAAACTTTGATTCAGGTGGTGTTGGTGACTTAGTATTAGAACTGTTTCTGAAAGAGTGACTGAAAACAGAGGCCGTGAGAGACTGAGAGCTTTGGGTATTCACCCTCCGCCTCTCGCCGATGGCGAGGACGAGTTTCTTGTCACCCAAGAAACAGAAGCAGAGTAGGACTGGAAGTGTGAGCGAATTAGGAAGTTAATAATTTAATAAATAGATAACTTCAGGCAGGTGATGGTGTGGATAATGGGTGCGTTTGATTTCAATTTTTAAAAATTGTTTTTTGTTTTTGAAAAAAATAAAATAAAAAACTTATTTGATAGGGCTGTTTTTGTTTACATGTTTTAAAAATTTATTCTTAAAACATTATTCTAAAAACAAAAAAATAAAAATAAGAGAGAGCTATTTTTGTTCACAAAACAAGTAAAAGATAGAGAATATATTATTTTTATTAATGACACAATGGTAATTATCAAACTTTATACTTATATTTTGCAGAACAATTTTTAAAAATAAAAACAAAATCAAACACACCCTTAATTTTTTTTTTTTTTAACATTATCTCTTTAAAAGCCAGCCGAAAACAATTTCTGCCCAAATGATTTCAAACTCTTTTGTTCATTGTAAATAAAATAATTTTTTTGTGGGAATAAAATATAAATGCTTAATTTAGACTTAATTATAATTTTAGTCTCTTTAATTTTTTTTAAAAATAATTTATCCTCTTTAATTTTAACATCAACAATTTCATTCCAACTTTTTTTAAATTGGAGGAATTGGGGTCCTCCCTTGACAACTATTACCCACCTTAACGAATTAATTATTCTAACGTGACAAAAATATAATGACATGCCACATCATTAAAATTGAGGCAAAATAAATTTTGGAGTTTGTTCCCTTATGAATTCAAAACTTCAAAAAGATATATATAAAAGGAATAACAGAACATAATAATTATATAGTATTAAAAAATATTTTAATAATTAATTTCTTAGCATGAAAAAAGATTCCAATTTTAAAATTTTAANAAAAAAAAAAAAAAAATTAACATTAATGTAGAAAAAAAAAATACATGTAAACTCTTATCGCATTTGATGGTATAAGAGGAAATCATATAAGCCTCCTTATATTAAATTATAATGATGATATAAAAAAAATATTTATTTTTGTTTACATTTTATTGTGATTGAGTGAGGTGAAATTATAGGAGAGATTGCAAGTAATAGCATTCTCGCAATGAGCTTTGGTGTTTTGATAGATCAGCAAATCCCATATTTTGAAATTGAGACTCAAAAGATGAAGAAGAATTGTACGAGTTCTAGTCAAGATTTGACAATGGCAACACTACAAAAACATAGATTGAAGCTTCTCTAGACAACGATATGATGGATTCATGGTAGATTGCCATTTGTTCTAATAACAATTTTATGGACAACAATAGCAACTGATTCGGATTCAATCTCAATTAAGATGAAATCCACAATTGTTCAAAAGTGTGACAAGAACAATCACAATGGTCTCAAAACAAGGTTTAATATTATGAAATCATCAAATTATATAGGCCACATTGTAACTCTAGTCCTACTAGCTAAAACAAGGAACTTTTATAAGGATAGACAATGATACTAACGTTAATTCAAATTAGAGATTGGGTTTTTATATAATTGATCATTATTATAAGTAGTTTCTCAATCAAATTAATCAAGTTTATCTCTCTTAATTTATCTTATTATTAGTCAAGTTTTATCTTTATCATTGATATAATCTTATCACTAGATAAGTGCTATTTAAGTTAGTTGTGTAGTACCAAAACTCATTCAATAAAGTTTATATTTCTCCCTCCATTATTGCTTCTACTTTCATTATTTTTCTAGTATTATATTAGTGGTTTATTCCAACAAATAATCCTAATAGAAATAAGAATACTCCTAATCCATTTTATTAATGGATATCTTTAGACTCAAGCAAGTAATTATAAATTCTTCCACTTACTCCTAATCTAATTCTCATTTTCCAATTACAAATCCTAAATCTCAAATTATAAAACACATAATTTAGCATTAACTTCATATATTGGATTACATTGTCTTATATCCTCTAGTGCAAAACAAAAAAAACAAAGAGCAAATTTAACTAAGTCCTTTAAACTTGGAATTCTTTAGGATGAGTTGTACGTTAAATTTTTTAATTTAAAAGAAATTATTTGAAAAAAATATTGTCAATTGTCATGTTATTTTATAAGATATATTTAGAGAAAAAAAAAACTTTCCCTTGGGGCATTTTTTTTTTTTTTATCATTGGGCCGCAAAAAATGGTCTTAGTTTAGTGGGTACTCTATGGACTCATGTCCACAGAAAAGTGAAAACTGAAGACCCACAAAGAATAAGGTACAATAATGTAAAATAAAATACACTTCTAGTCCATAATTTGACCCAAATTTTAGTGGCACGAGAGGTAATTCTTTAATTTAAACGGTAAGTTATAAATTAGAGAACTTTACACCTTAAAATAAGTTTAAGAATTTTTGCTTTAAGACAAAATGACTAAAATTGTACATTTTATGAATATGGAGGAACTAAATAGTTTATTTTTAAAAAATAAAGATAAAAAAGTTCAAGTTGTTAAAATAAAATGAACAAAATTAGCCAAAAATAAATCATTGAATCGGAAGTGAAGCCAAAATCTTGAGTGGTTGTGGAAAAAGTAATGAAATTGGAAGTAAAACAAAATGTTAGGTGGTTGTGTTTAATACACGAAAATGACTAAAGACTAAGCTGAGAAGTGATAACTGCCAATATCTGAAATCCATCTTACAATTCTCACTAAATATCTCTAAAAATCCTATTAATGGATGAAATAAGTTATTGAGGTTACATAGTCTTATTAATGGTCGTGTTAACAAATTTCTAAAATTTTCTTTTCACATGAAGTTATGTAACAGGGTTCTTCTCATAATTTATAACCGCTCATTTTTAATGAAATTAGAATTTAAAATCTTTACAACTGAATATCTAATGATTAATTATTAATATAAAAAGAATCAAATATATGACCTAAACTGATATTTAAAAAAAAATTCTTAAATATGTGCACTTGAAAAAAAAAAAAACGCAGGAAATATGGTTAACAACTCTAAATAATTTTCCCAAAAATTTTTACCATTATATTTAGGGAGTCATTATTTTCACACTTTAGTTTGTTAATATCACATATTTTTTAATATCTAAATATGATAAAGACTAAATTACCTTTATTTAAAAATTTAAATTTTTTAAAATTGACTAATTATATATTCTATTTACAACAAAAAAAGAGAATTACAATTAATAAGAGTTAAAAAGAATATTATATTAGTCAAATTTTAAAAACTTTAAAGATAATTTAATTTATTTTATATTTAAATATTAAAGAGAGTATGACATTAACAAATTAAAATATAAAAATAACAGCTCCCAATTTTTATTGTTGGGAAAATAGCAGTTCCATTAAACAAAGCAAAAATCTGAAAAAATAAACCTATCAAATAATTTGTCCACTTATGCACTACTGACGATGTCACTCTACCAATTTTTTTTTCCTTTTTCTGGGTCCACCACACTCTTTTCATCTTCATCTTGTTTTCTCATTTCTTTAGTTTTGTTTGAAACCTCATTCATTTCTTTTAAATCTAGGTAGGTGGGCGCGCACGCCACAACTGACTCTTGGATAATCACCTTGGTAGGTAGCCATACTTCATAACAACCTTTCATTGAGAACAGTAATGCTACTTAACAATATTTACACAACACCACGAATAATACTAACACTAGTTAGAGCGCATGCAACTATTTAAAGAGAGAAATCAGACATGTGAAGAGAGAGAAGAGAAACGGAAAAAAATAACAGAAAAAATAAAGTGAGTACAATGACTATAAATAATTTTATTCGCAGAAAAAATAACTTTCTTTTAAATAAACAATGATTACATGATATTAGTTGAGCTGACAAAAGTTGAGTCACACTAAAAAAAATTTAAGTAAGTTCAATTAAATTTAAGTTGTACGGACTATATCAGTATAGAAATAACATTACTCTTATTAATGATATAGAAAACATTATTTAGGTGCACACATATGCACACTTAGACATGTGTTCCCATCTCAGCTAACCCAAAACATCATGCAAGTTAATACTTGTTATTTTTTATAAATAAGTTAAGTAGGTAATACACTGATTAATCTTGAGTTGTTAGTTGTGTTATCCAAAGTTAACTTGAATAGGTAGTGCTAGTCAACTCTTTGATAAACAATGTGTCATGGTCAAGCTATATGCCATAAAAAATCATCTCCTCTACCTTCTGCTATTTAAGTATAACTATCTGTTTCTTTCTGTACTTCTCTCTCCAAAAACTCAGCAACACACTGCACAGAAAGAGGCATAGGCAGAGGCACAGGCTCAGGCACAGGTACAAGTCCTCAAAGATGGAGAAAACCCAGGTAAGTCTATATAAAAAAATTTGATCTTTTATGTTTCCACTATACCTTTGTGCATGTATTCCATATATTCTATATTGGAAATGTTGTTCTCAATGAGCAATTCAAGCATGAACTCCATTTCCTTTTTAGTTCATAAATTTATTGCTTCTGCATTTTTTTGTTGTCTAAAGTAGTACACTAATTTGTAAAATGAAAGAGTTTTTGTCCCTGTGATTCTGTGAATGTGAGCTAATTTTCCAAGTTCCACACATTTGTATTAAAGATACTAATTCTGCTAATTCTCAAAAGCTTATTTTGTCTCGATTTTTGTTCATTGACTCTCTTACCCTTCTTTTTTTAGGCTTCAATCCCTACTGCTGACAATGGTTCTTCATATAATCGTGCCGCGTCTGATGATGATGTGGTGATTGTGGCGTAAGTTGTTCATTTAGCAACCTATTGTGTGTTTTCTTGCTTCTCATTTTGTTAAATCACACTATTAAACTTTTCACCGTAACAATTTCACTGCAAAACCCAGTGCTTACCGAACAGCAATTTGTAAAGCAAAGCGTGGGGGCTTCAAGGATACCCTCCCGGATGATCTACTTGCCTCTGTTTTGAAGGTAATTTGATAAGTTGAAAACACACTCTCAAGGGAAAAATAAAAGGTTTAGGGATCATTTGTTTAACTTTTGATTCAAAATAATATGAAGCAGCGATGGATTTATGGGAGGCCAGAGCACTGGACCCACGTTTCAAAAGTTTTTACCAAATTGCTTTGGTAATTTTGAGAGCCTCACTTTTGTAGTTTGGCCCCTAGTCATTGTCTTTGGCCTTCCATTGAATTATTTCTGGATTCGTCATTGATCTGAAGCTTCATTTCTTAGTAAGTAGTGTTCTCTTTGTAGTGTCTCAGTTAAGAGTTCTCATGTAGGCTGTGATAGATAAAACAAATTTGGATCCAAGTGAAGTAGGAGACATAGTTGTTGGCACAGTATTGGGACCAGGATCAGAAAGAGCTATTGAGTGCAGAATGGCTGCCTTCTATGCTGGTTTTCCTGGTAAATTCTCTAATACTGCATGATTTTTCAATCTGAAACACTGATAAAAATACATAATTTCTATGGTTCTGATTGACTTTACCAAATGTAGAACTTGTGGGGTGATTTCATTTGCATTCAATGTTTAAGTTTCCTACTTATTTTAGCTCAATTCCAATATATGATCGATCACTTTCAACCAGAAACTGTGCCTCTCCGAACTGTCAATAGGCAGTGTTCATCTGGACTTCAGGCAGTTGCTGATGTTGCTGCTTATATAAAGATTGGATGCTATGACATTGGTAAGAAAAATGAATCTAGTAATGTGTTTTTGTAAGTTGTCTTGTGATTTCTCTTACTCACAAATTAAGATTGGATGCTTTGTCATTGGTAAGAATGAATCTAGATCATGTGTTTGTTTTTCTATGTTGTCTTCTAAGTTCCTTTCCTTTGATACAGGCATTGGGGCTGGATTGGAGTGCATGTCACTAGAAAAAATGTCTATGCTTTCTAGTAATAACCCAAAGGTACATTTTAGTATTTGTCAAACAAAGTACACATTTTGTTTAAGGAATGATTCATTTTTATTGTATCTTTTCATTGTTTTAACAGGTAGAAACCTGTGCACAAGCCCGGGATTGTCTTCTTCCTATGGGAATCACCTCTGAGAATGTTGCACAGCGTTTTGGTGTGACGAGGGAGGAGCAGGACCAAGCTGCTGTGAGTATTATGACAAGTGTGTTAAATATGCTAACAATCTATAGAGATTATCAGATTGAATTGTGCTCTTAATTTGGATTTGTGCTAATAGGTTGAGTCTAACAAGCGTGCTGCGGCTGCAACAGAATCTGGTATATTCAAAGAAGAAATCATCCCAGTTTCTACAAAAGTAAGTACCTGGATGCATTTTTCATGTAGTATTCCCAATGTTCTACTACTGATGATTTGTTTTTGAAGTTTGTGGACCCGAAAACTGGAGAGGAGAAGCAAATTGTAGTTTCTGTTGATGATGGGATAAGGCCAAACACAAATATGGAGGATCTAGCAAAACTAAAGCCTGTATTCAACAAGGATGGATCTACAACTGCAGGTTTTCAAGAAATTTTCTCATGCTGATTTTTGTTACTTGGGGGAAAAGTCTCTTAGTTTGGATTGTGTCTCACTTTATTTTTGATTGCAGGGAATGCTAGCCAATTGAGTGATGGTGCTGCAGCAGTGCTCCTCATGAAGAGAAGTGTGGCCAAGCAGAAGGGACTTCCTATTCTTGGTATCTTTAGGTACACAGACAATGATTAGAATATAAATTTTTTTTTTATAAGGGTATGTTTGGTATGATTAAGGGAGTAAAATTTAATGGAGTAACATTTAAGGAAGGTAATGAGAGTGTAAACATTAACTTACTCACATGGAGGATAATGGTTACTCTATTAAAAGATCACCCATTGTTCATTTGTGCAACCAAACAAACATAAAAAAAAAAAAGTGAAATTTACTCTCTTAAATTTTACCCCTTCGAACATACCCTAACGTTGATTACTATAGCAAGGAATCTTTGAAGCTTGAGCTCATGTGCTTCACAGTTTTGAAATCAGAGTAGGGTGANTTTTATAAGGGTACGTTTGGTATGATTAAGGGAGTAAAATTTAATGGAGTAACATTTAAGGAAGTTAATAAGTGTAAACATTAACTTACTCACATGGAGGATAATGGTTACTCCATTAAAAGATCACCCATTGTTCATTTGTGCAACCAAACATACATAAAAAAAAAAATGAAATTTACTCTCTTAAATTTTACCCCTTCGAACATACCCTAACGTTGATTACTATAGCAAGGAATCTTTGAAGCTTGAGCTCATGTGCTTCACAGTTTTGAAATCAGAGTAGGGTGAGCTGAAAAAGCATAAATATACTTGACACATATTCGTGATTATTGGAAATCTTGTCAAACATGGCCTAAATAGCAATTAGGTCTCACATTAGGAATCCAATAGAAACCATGCACAAATTTGTTCAAATTTGCTTTGCAGTCTCAGCATGCTATATGAAATTTTTTAGGAATTTTGCTGCTGTTGGAGTAGACCCTTCTGTCATGGGCATTGGGCCTGCTCATGCTATTCCAGCTGCTGTGAAATCTGCTGGTCTTCAACTTGGTGACATTGACTTGTTTGAAATTAATGAGGTAATGGTTTTTGTGATTGTCATGATAACTCTTTTTTGTTTTTTCCATTCAGGTGAGAGAAAAATTATAATTCCAATCTTTTACTTAGCAAAATATATTGGTCTTGTGCAGGCATTTGCATCTCAGTTCGTTTATAGCTGCAAGAAATTGGCACTTGATCCCAAAAAGGTCAATGTTAATGGTGGTGCCATTGCTCTTGGGCATCCTTTGGGAGCTACAGGTACTCAAAGTTGAGATATCATGTAACTACAAATTGCTGCATTTCTGTATTGTTTTCCTTTCTAAGCACCAAAGTTACCTGGAGATAAGCATATATTTGTATTGTTTTAGCATGTGTACTCATCTGTGTTTGAATGTTTAGGGGAAAGCTACCACACAAATCTCTATTCATTTTTTATGCTTAACCTAATGTTGGCTTAGAGATGCCATATATTGGTAGTTACAAGCTGCCATTTTGTCTCAGGTGCACGCTGTGTTGCAACTTTGTTGAATGAGATGAAGCGCCGCGGCAAGGATTGTCGCTTTGGTGTAATCTCCATGTGCATAGGTGATTTCTTCTTCTGTCCCCTCCCCACTCACATGCTAAACTACTAAGGATTAGAAAAAAGATGATAATATAGAAACTAGATGCATAATCACTTCATTTTACAGAAGTCAATCTTGGTTTTTCTGAAATTGCATAAGGAGAAAAGCAAATATCTTACTAGTATGTGAAAGAATATGTAATGACATGAGACTTTATAATTTCATCAACTTTTATGCTTAATAACATTGTTGAATTCTGCAATAAAATTGCAGGGTCAGGTATGGGAGCTGCAGCAGTATTTGAAAGAGGAGACTATTGATGAACTGGAAGAACAACCTTTTATCCAAGGTGTTAGCATTCAGTTAAGTTTGGAAGGTCTCATACAATGACAGTCTAACCACTGCTACAGATTGGAAACCAATAAATGTATCCCAAACAAGGTTTAGTAAAATCATGTTTACTTCTATAATAGGAAGATACAACAATCATTCAGATGTAATCTGTTCTCCCCATGTTCTTTCTCTTTCTATATCCATTTTCTGACAAGTAAAAACGCAGACATACAGCTCTCCATTTTAACATGCTTGGCCTTGAGTTAATAATGGTTAAGAGAAACATACTGATTAACCATTATTAACTCAATGCAACCAAAGAGCATGATCAAGAGGAACAGATAGAGCAGCTGGAGAGCAACCACTAATTTGAGATAATATATTAAAATTAATACAGCAGGTTTGCAGGTTTACAATTTACAACCTTGATGGAATCCTTGAGAAAGTATAAAAGTAAATACAGAAAAAAAAAAAAAAAAGAGTGCAAAGTATGACTGGTGCCTTGGCTTGGAACATTTTATATTTGCAAATAGAATAAGCCTAGATCCACATTAGGAGTTCACCTTCAAATAGTCAGGAAGCAGAAGAGCTACAATGATTTAATAGTTTTCCACTTAAATTAACAGCAGACTTTATGTTATCCACAACCTTAACACAATTTACACAGGGAATGAAACAAAACCTATCTGCAGAGGAGATAAGATACTCCCATCTAATGTATTGCTACCAAGCACCCCATCAATCCTCCACTAATCTCATAATGTCGGGCAGTAGAAAATCCTACTTCTAAAGCAAGTGTCTCCAACTCCTTACCTGCATCAAAATGGGATTCTTAATTAAGACAATCAAATATGAGAAAGCCATACTGCATTCCTTTCCCATTATAAAACCCTTCTGTTTAACCACAACTATGAACCACATTGCTTTCAGTCACTTGTCCTTCAAGGAAAGGATTTATGAAAATATAATCAAAAGCAAAGCACTTTCCAAAGACCCAGGCATTTTGTGCAGAATATCTAACTACACTCCTCTTATTCTATAGCAGTGAAAACAGATCATCTAGAAAGGAAGTCTCTCAACATATTGCAAGTACGGTGAAGATGGAGGGCTGATCATAATGACCATATTAAATACTTAACACCAGGTTTACAAACACGATAAAGAAAATTTGATCTAGTAAAAAGCTAGCAGTTGAAAGGGAAACCTGTTAAAAATTCTCTGATTGAGCTTTTGAGATATGTGTACTCCTGTGAAAGGCCATAACCAGAGGCCACTGGGACAACAACATTGTCAATCATCCATTCCTAGCAGAAGTGATACATATGGAGTCAGAAACCATCAAATTTGCGACAATTGCTCAGGAAGAGAAATGGAGAATATATCAAACTTGTAGAATATATAGTAATCCGATTTTTACATATATAGGGCATGCAAAATTTTCCCTCAACTCAAGCAGTCCTGAACACAAATGCTGAAAGGGCATCAGTTCTGTAAAAATGATAAACGCAAGCATATCTGAGGAGAACAATTTTCTTTTCTGTTTTACATCTCTACCCTTCCAACCTAAACCTCCCTTTCCTGAGAAGGGTGACTGACTTCTTATTGCACTTCTACATATTGAAATATGTCATGCAGGAAAATGACAAGAAGCTTCGTCTTCTACGGATAAATAGCAAATGCCAGAAGAAGAAAGAAATGGTATGACTGATGTATACCGTAATTGAGGTTGTCAGTGGCTGGTCGCTTTTATTAAAGTCAAGGATAGACACTCTTGAGCCTGGAAAGCAAAATTAAATAAAAAAAATTAAATACCGCCAGTTATAATATAAATGGAATTGAGAGAGAAAAGCTACCAGTTTTAAGTACTCGCAAAAGTTCCTGCATGGCTTTACGCTTGTCAACCACATTTCGTAGACCATAGCCCATAGTGATAGCATCAAAGCAACCATCAGAATATGGCAAGTTAAGAGCATCACCTTCTACCCACCTATGATGCAATCAATGGTTACTGCCTTCATATATTGGTTAGGATTGATGCTAAGTTACAAATTTAATGATACAAAACAAAACTATAAAGGACTACTATTGCTCAATAATAGAGAATATGGGAAATGTAAGAAGGATCCATGAAGCATAAGTGTGAAAAATATGCTCCAGGCTATTATCCAATTCTTGCGTACTGCTAGATTTACCCATGCTCACTCAATATTCCTGAAGCATTCTTTTGAAAGCAAGTTCTGCCGAGATGAAGCAATCATTAGTTGCTCCTCTGAGAAGTCAAGAGCAGTCACCTATAAATTCGTAACCCCAAAAGACAATAAATAAATAACACTCTAAAGTATTTCAGATTTTAGTCTTATTTAAAAAAAGAAGAGAATACTATTTCAGTAATCAAATAACTCGGAAAGGTTTGTAATCTTGCAAGAGCATAAAAATATTGCACGCATCATTCATGATAAATGCAAACTTGGGTATAACAGCCCCTAGAAAAGATAAAGCAAAGCAAATGCAGAGAAACATTTTAAAAGGACAAAAAATCTACAAAAACAAAGAGAAACAGTATAAAGCAGAAAGGAACCATCTTAACAAAGTTATGCAAGAGCTGTGCCTTAGAATAATATAATATTTAGTCTCATGTCTCTATGGTCTGTACATTACTCAATGTCATTCATTCCAGTTGCATTTTACAACCAATCTTTTTTTTTTTTGGGGAAGCAACAATTCAAAATCACATAACAATAATTTCAAAGCAAACTAAAATAAATGGAAAAAATCAAACCTTGCCATTGGACCCAACTTTCTCTGACAAGAGAAATGCTAAATCCCCACTTCCACAACACACATCCAGCACATGGTCTCCCATTTTCGCCCTGTTCCAAATTTCAAACACCAAAATTTGAACTTTCATTCAAATGGATTGAATTAAAAGAAAAAAATGGAGAATAAATTGCGTACCCACTCCAAGACACTGCCATTCGTTTCCAAATACGATGCTGACCCAGGCTGAGCAAATCATTCAGCTGGTGTTCCCAGGAACCAGCAAAGTAGAAATGAAGAAAGTGAATGCAAATCCAGAATTGGAGTAGAAAAATGAAAGGAGAAGGGGAGAAAATGAAGAAAGTCAATAAAAATTCAGAACTGGAATGGAGAAATGAAAGGAGAAAGGCGTACGTTATCATAGACAGGAGCAATGCGGTCAAACAAGGCCTGGCGTTGGTTGGTACTGGCACACTGAATGGGTCTGCGTCTGAAACTTGAAGAAGAAACTCGCGGGCCAGATGAAGAAGGAAGAGTGAGTTGAAAGGGTGCCACTGCCATCTCAGTGATAGTTATCAAACCCACACCAACACTGGCCATTGAGTTGCTTGACTCAGGACTCAGGAGTGGGGGGGTCCTTAGAAGATGAGACACGTACTGAAAATTCTTTCCTCTTTATTTAAAGATTAATGCTACCACTTAAACTTTTTTTTTTTTTTTAATAATATGGATGCTACAAACTTTTGGGCTAATTGATTTTAATATTAATGTTTTGCAAACGACTTAACTGAAAACTAATTTTTTGAAATTATTTACTAAATTATTTAATTTTTTTTATTATATAAATAAGAAGTTAGTTTGACACATAATATTATCGGTGAAAAGACATTGTTGCCTTTTTAATTGGGCACCATTCTAACCTTTCACTTTTTTTAAAAAGTGAATGGCTCTAAATTGAAAAGTGAATGATGTTTTGATTATTATATTTATATACGTATTTATTATGTGTAAATATAAAGTTTAATTGTAGTTTTGGTCTCCTATTTTAAAAATAAATTATTTGGTTCCTCTATTTTTATAAAATAAATAATTTTGATCAATCTATTAGTATATTATTAAAAATTTAACGGAAAATGTTGATGTGACATTAAAAAATTAATTTTTTATTTTAAATCAACAATTTAAATACATGTGATATGCACATGACTCTTTAAATATGAAAATTAACCCTTACAATAAGATAAAGTAATAATTTTATATATATAAAAAAAAATCTTCAACCTTAAAGGTATGTGCTCTGCATATGTTCTCTTCCCACCTAATTTTCAGAATTTCTAATCTTCTGTTTTATTTATAAAATAAGACTAGAGTGATAAATTGATACAATCTAAATTCAGTATTGAAGTGCTAATTCAAAGATTATTGTGCAAAGTTTTAACGCATCATAAATCAAATTTTCCTATTTAGGCACAATTTATTTAAGTAAACAACTTGCATTTTTATTATATCTCCTTATAGTTGATGTTTTTGTGCAGAGATGAAAAGCAGCAACTATTTTTGGGAATCCCACGAGCTAACAGGCAACCTACCAATATATCATCGTCAGTACTCTCAAGTGATAGTATGCATATTGGAATTCTGGCAGCAGCAGCAGCAACTCATGCTGCTGAAAACAATAGCCCCTTCACTGTGTTCTGTAATCCTAGGTACAATCTTTCAATTGTGTGTGTGTTTGTTCAATCAGATTGTTAAGACATAGATTCCTTTCTCAAACGAGTTAGTTTTCTATAGTCTAAAACTTCAAACATCTTTCTTTTGTGTGCAGGGCAAGTCCCTCAGAATTTGTTATTCCTTTAGCCAAGTACTACAAGGCCCTCTATAACCACCAAATATCACCTCGCATGCGCTTCCGGATGATGTTTGAAACTGAAGACTCAGGAACAAGAAGGTGCCTCCCTTTGAGTCTTTATGCTATAATGTAAAAAGAATGGTTTTTGTAGATTGCAGATATAAAGTTGCTAATAATGCCGTGATGTCCAGAAAGTATGGCGATTGGGTTAAATTGAAGATTTTGTTTTTTTTTTTTTTTATATTTATATATAAAATTATTACTTAATCTTGTTGTTAGGGTTAATTTTGATATTTAAAGAGTCATGTGCATGTCACATACATTTAAATTACTGATTTGAAATAAAAAAAAAATTAATTTTTTAATGTCACATCAATATTTTTTATTAATTTTTTAACGGTACACTAATAGGAGGACCACAAATATTCATTTTATGAAAATAGAGAGACCAAATAATTCATTTTCAAAATAAGGGGATCAAAACTACAATTAAGCCTAAATATAAATGGAATAACTATATTCGACATTTTCATTATTATTATTTTTTTTAAATTTCTTGAACCCAAGAAAAAAAAACTCAAGAAATTATAGATTTAATTAGAGTTCTATTTAAAACTTCACTCAAAAAAGGGATGTATGCTACATCCCCTTTGTGGGAAATGTAGCTCAGAATAACCCCCTTTCTTTTCCTCTAAAACATATGGTATTATAATTTAGTGTATTAGTGGAAAGAGGTTACAAAAATATAGAACCCAACTAATACGGCAAGTGGCAAACTCAACATATCTCCTCCACGACATTAAAAATAGGTTACTCGTGTTATTAGACAACGAAAGATTATTCTTACTTGACAAATTGTGTGTCTATATTGACATTACTATACTAAATTTTATTGGTGGAAATAACTTGCCAAAATACAGCAATATACTCATTTGATAAGTTGGCAACCTCACCACATCAAAGAACCAAGAAGCTACTGAGTCAACACCTAAATTGCTTAAGCGGCTCAAATTACTAGCATTAATTGGATGCAGTAGCATCCCTCATGGCTGTAAGGTTAATCCTCACCCCATTCGAATCCCCAGCTGGACAATCCAACTTATCCCTAACCCTATCTAACATTAGTTGATTCGTGAATAACTGAGTCTACGACCATTTTTTAAGGTTTCTTTTTGTTTGTGCTTTGGTTGAATTAATTGCATGGCTAAGACTAGAAGTTAACGCAGCTGGAAAGAAAATTCAACATACTGATGAGTCTTGTGCTCACGATCCATGAATATTGCAAAGACAAAGACATGTAAATGTATTAGCTAATAAGCAAAGAACTGGTAAGCACCAATATCTTGTATAAGTTAGTCATTAAATATGGCAGATAATAGGAAATTTTCTCTCTTCTTCTTTGGGATACAAGCTTGTTATATTCGAGTTTGAGATACTAATAAACTCCAAACTCAATAAAATCTTAAATACATGGCCATGCCTGTTGAAATGTACTTGTGTTCGAAAAAGATTCCAATCCTATTCTCACCTGTATTAATCAGAGATAATATCTCAAGTACACAGGCGTGGAGAGTAAGTGCATCTCAAACAAATGAACTACTACTATGATTGATAGAATTCATGGTATTTGAGAACGACTGGAGTCTACGGTTTTTACGAGCATCTTTGCTTTCTTAGCAGGCATCTCACAAGAGGTTGCAGAATCCACCTTATAATGCTGCAATTTCAACAGGACCACATTTAATGCTTCCAAACAAGGCAGTGCATAGGCTGTGCCACAGGCGGTGATGCACAGGTTGCAAAAAGTGAGTTTAGGCCCCTGAAATTCCAATGGAACTATGCACCAATCAGTTAAGTGACAGAGTACCATTATGATTTCATTTTTCTTTTGGCATTAGATAGAATGAGCTAGAAATTCCAGCTGGGGATATGGAGGATGGGGGTATTCGAACCTGGGACCTTTAACTAATTGTGCTATGTGTGATTGTGCCCCATTATGATGCAATTGCCATCAAAACAACATAAGAAATATATTCATGTCGGGTAGTCCAATATTATCAATTATCAGTTTCTATGACATAAGTTGGTTGTTGAATAGCACCAAGGTAAGAAGTAAAAACTTTACCAACATAACAGTTGGATCTGCTCAATCAGATGTCTCTATCTCCCGAAATCTTTTATCCCATTCACGAGCCTCTAACTCTTGCTCAAGTAAGTCCCTGTCAGTACTATAGACAATTTGGTCCTGTCCTATGACTGTCTTTTGGGCCATGTCCCGAGCACTGACAAGCTGAATGCCATAAGGAAGAAACCAATGATATAATGAGCGTCTAATTCAGGAAATCATTTCCAATATTTATTTACATCTTTACGTAGTCATCATTATGGGTAATGATATCTCTAAACTATTAAGCAATGCTAATGTTCTAATACAGCAAGAAAACAAGAAAAATGCTAATGTTCGGCAGTTTATGGGAGTATCTGAAGCACAAAACAAGAAAAATGCAAGTCCAACCAAAACAGCAACATCAGGTAAGGATGTTAGTCTTTTCACAAAACAAGAGCCAGACTGCATAACAGGTTTGTTTGTAGAAATCTACTCCTCATCAAAACAATGCAATCAACCATATGAGGAGATTTCCCGGCTTCAATTTAGCATCAAATTACTTCCATCTTGTCAAATGCTACTATGAATTTTTTGGCAATAAAGTGACTATGAAAATTCCAGATATTCTAGAGTTTGCGACAAACATTGAGTAAAACCATACAATGGAATAACTACAGGGAAGGTGCATTGTATCTACAGCATGTTGGTATATGATGAAAGAAGCATGTAAAATATTATCGATATCAATAAAGAGTAAGTCCATGAGCTTCTTTAATGAATCTAATATCCCATAACAGAATGATGTAAGAAAGCAGCTCCTTTAATGGGGAGGATGAGAAAGAAAAAGTATTACGAATTTGTGATACATGTCACAAAAGAAATATATCAAACTATATGAACCATGCCTTCAAAATTTGAGACAGCAATCATATATTAACCATACAAAAGAATAACGGATAAACAAAAATACCTTCCGCCTCAGTGAAATGTCAGGCAATTCAAGTACTTTTGCACATTGCTGCCTAGCCTGGTTTCTCTTTTCAATTTTAGCATTCCTTTGGCGAATAAAGAACCATCGAAACAGAGGAATTGCAAAGAAAGAACCAGCATATATCTGCAAATATTATCATTCAATGAATGGATAAGAGAACAGCAAAGTTAAATCAATAATATTAATTATAAGATCAAGGATTCAGGCTCCTTATGCAGAAACTGTTTAATATTAGGATAACAGAAGTACACAACAATTGGCCAAACTATCAAAATCCGTTCATCCATGATTTTGAGTATCTAATTCTCAAAGAAACTTCAATTCCTTTAATATGTAATGGCCATAGCATGGTAAGAGAAGCACCAATTAACATACATAAGTTCAAACTAACCATATTTTATTTATTTACTTTCCTTTTTATCCTTATGAATCATCATCTGGTTTATAATGTGCAGCTTTAGGTGCCTAAGTTCAACTCAAATAAAAAATGAAAACAGATGTGCTGCTAAGATGCTACCATATGCTTAATAGTTCAAGTCTTGTAACACACGCAAATTGTGGCTGGGATTTACCTGATCCAAGGGCCCAGGCTCACTTTACTAAGGAAGAACAAGATTTGTTATTAGCTTCTTTATCTGTCATATCCTCCTCTTGTCCTATTGCAATTCTTTATATTCTTGTTCTACCCACTGATAATAAATTAAATATATGTCAAAGAGCGCTAGACCCATGTACATGGAAAGTATATCAATGGGCTTGTTTCAAAGTTCAAACTCAAATCAGAACTACCTACCTACTCCCTTAACCAGTTGTAACTACAAGTTTATATGTGATTATATTTTATGCAACAAAACACCAGAGTCTGACTCTCAGCATTCACCATAATGCTTCCTAACTTTTATCTTTATTCCCACAATTGAACCCCAATTTCCTCCAGACTAAAATTCTTGCAATTCGTATCTTAAATTCCCAGCAACTAGTTACCCTCAAAAGTACCAAATTTAACATCATATCCTTGATCAACATCCTCCTTCAACAAGATAGCTTCTAAAGAACTTTCTTTTTCAAAGCTGAACTAAAAAAGCAACTAAATTGATGGGAAATTCTAGTGCTATTCATACCTGAAGAAGAGGAAATATGTCTGCTACAAATTTAATGAAGCTGCTAGGTGCAACTGCCATATCTCTTTGGACAAAAGGAAAACCAAAATGAGGACACTGAAACAAGATAAAAACTACTAACTAATAAATTATGGCAAGAGCGTACTTCAACATAGTTCCAAGAATAATAACCCCGAACAGATTAAGACCACCCAGACCAATGACCATTGCTCTCTCTGAGGCACTAGTTTTACTGCAATAGAAGATTTACCCATGTTATGATTTAATCACAGACGGAGGACTATCTATAGGTCAGAACTAATACAATAATAAACCTGAATTGCCATTTCTTCTCCTTGAAAAACTTCTCAACACTTCCAATCCATTCTGACCATCTTCCAACATATTCTCTCCGGTTACTCCTTTGAGAAGAAGCTGTCCGCTGCAGAGATGGAAACCTATATAGGATATTTCCCTGCATAACAAGCAATCTGCAAGTAAATAAAAAAGAATTTCATTCCTGGCAGAAACCACGAAGTAAAACATTTTCATGCATTGCAAAAGGTATGATCTAAGAGCAGGAATCAAATCCTTATGTAAAACAAAATTATTCGTAATACTTGTATTCTTATTTACATAATGAATTAGGGGCAACAAGAAGCATTCTTCAAACACTTGTCAGGGGGAAACTGGAGGAAGGAGAGCAGTTTATACTTTTTAATCCGTTACATAGTCTCAACATACCTCCTCATCAATTTCAGGCTGACCATCAAAACGTAAAAGAACAGGTAAGATATAAGATTCATCATCCTGGAACCAATAAAAGATACAAGGTCATAAGCAAAAAAAGAAAAAGATACAAGGTGAGACAGCATGAAAATAAAAAGGAAGTAGAATAAGTTTTATATCAATATTGTAAAAGAAAAAGTCATGATTCTGGAGCCAACATATTATAACAATAACCAAATAGGGAAAATCATAAAGATCAACAATTCTTCTTGCCACCCTCAATGCAAGCAAATTTGATCACCAAGGGTTTGTATTTTGTGCAATTTAAAAGCAAAATCACTCAACTTTGAAGGAAAAGGAAAGGATATAACAGTTTAAAAGCCTCACAGCAAAGATCATGGGATATAAATCTAATTTATGAACTAAATATCCAATGAAAACGCTGAGATTATTGACACTTTATTTCAGTAACCATAGAAGCAATTAATCTATCATGGAGAAATAGGCATTAGGGAACGAGGAGTCACAAGAACATAAGCATTCAGGAACTATTAGCAGAGAACTTCTACACTAAACATTTATTTAATTTGATGACTTGTTAAGGAAAAAATTTTAGTGATCATGCAACATCAATAAATGAAACTGCAATTTGATATTTAAGCAACTAATTTGAAAATTCATAGGCTACAAAATATAGAAATGGTTTGCTTTATATGTATCAATAACCCAAAAACAAAAATGGAAAAAATTATGAAACGGAAAAATCATAAAAGAAAAATTGAACAAATGCAAATAAGAAACCTCATGCAAGTTTAACATTTCCAGCTGCTAGTGAGAAGTGTTACAGCTAAGTCTCTTAAATATAAACAAATGTGTTCCAAATCCCAAGCAGAAAGAAACCTAAATGACACCAAAGAATTTTTTTTTTTTTTAATTAGGAAACATATTCTGTTTAAAATATAAGTTACCTTAAGTCCCTCAGTAGATTCTACATCAAGATATGGGGCAAGTTCTTCTGCTGCAACAACACCACCATTAGATGATATGTATTGCCCTATCTGCATATAAAATGAGCAAAGTGGAACAACAATATGGGAAGAAAGCTGCTAAGGTGGACAACAAACAACATAAAATGGATTATAATAAATGAGAATATATATCTATAGATACAGTAGCTTAGGAATGACATGATAAACAAATTTTTTTTTTTAAAAAAAAAGGTAAAATGAAGAGTAAAAAGTTGACAAACAAGATCTTGGAATATTTTTAAAATTAAGGCAAACAAAAGCGTGTTACTTTGACAAGGGGTGGGTGGGGTAAACAACAATATAAACAGAAGAAAATAAATCATCAAAGGCAAACAGACCACTGAATTCAGTCCTCAAATATTACCAACTTCCATCTCTCTTCTTCAATTCCTTGATTTGGATCACCATCTCCAAATACAAATGAGAAGACCTACAGAAAAACAATGACAAAGTCATTTTGCTTCACAAAAAACGCTATATGAACAAAAATAAGCAAAATGTGACTCATTTGCATCACAGACCGATTCAACGAAGTTCATCTTGTCATCATCAGTTTGTCTTCTTCGCCTTCTATAGTAATATGGATCCCAATACCTTTCATAGAATAAAATTGAAGAAATGTCACAAAAAAAATTTCTTAAGAAAGTCGTGTTTTCTTAGTTTCATGAAAATAGATAGGTCATTTATCTATGTGCCTCAGACCACTTCTGTCTAGAACTTGAGAGGATAAAAAATATATCTAATTCAATTTAAACAATAGCATAAAACTGTTCCCCGCTTTTTGGGGCAAACACTCTTGGGCATAGAAAAGTATTCAGTTTTATAGTAGAAAATTCCTTCAAAGATTCCCAGTTATCATGATTTTACCAACTTCATAGCACATACTAATAGAGCAAATGAGTTGAAAAAATCATAAACACATCAATTCCTATATCATATGACCAATTTTCTTGAATCAGCATATGAATGATTTTAATATTAGACATGCATATACCAGAACAATTCCTTCACCCGATCTTCCTCTTCTCCATCTTCTTTTTGTCTCTTTTATCTTCTTCTTCTTCTTCTTCATTTTATTTTATTTATTGTTGTTCTGGACAGTACATACGTTCTGGAATATAGAATCAAAAGTTTTCTCAACAACCAGAAATATGCAAGTTTTTGTTTTCTTATTCTGGTTAGCAGAAAATCATGTGGGCCAAGAAACAAATTATTCAACCTATTTTTTATAAAACACGGTTCTATGGTCCAAAAGAGGGAGTCACCTCCTCAAACCCCAAAAACCCCCATCCTCAACTCACCCCAATATATACCAACATACACCTACGGTAGTTTAGAAAACTATTCAACCTATAAGCCAACCACTTAAAGTCTTTCATAGTTCTATGAGCAATGTGCTCTTGAAACACTCAAAGATTAGCAAGTAAAGGACATATTTACCAGAATAGGTCTACTGGGTTGAAGTAGAAAGTGAATCCTGTATCATATGATCTACCTCCCCGTCTTCCACGATTGTCATCATCACTGTAAGTGTAATTAAACCACATTGTTAATGCTTCAAAACCACAAGAAATTTTAGCATATACTATCTTCAGGATCAATTTTTCATAAAATCAATAAGAAAGCACTGGGAAGAATTTGACATATCAAAATCATCAAATACCTTCGGCTAGAAACAAGAGCAATTATTGTAGTATAAACAATAACAATTGATGCAATAAGTGCTGTCCCGAAAGAAACCCTTATCAAGTATTCTCCTGTGGACTGTCAAAGTTAAGGTTACACAACAAGTTAACGACCAAAATCAAGTAAATAGACTCAAACAATTATTAACAGAGAAGGTGACAATGTTCCATACCTTTGCCTTATCAATGAATGGTTCAGCTTTAATCTTAAATGACTTGGCCGCAAGCTTTGACCGATAATCTTTTGAAAACACATACAGAATGTCACCTTCCTCAGAAACCTGAAGAGACCATCTTAGAACGATTGCACTCAATAAATCAAGAACCTAAAAGATGGCCTAAAGGAACATGTACATGAACAGAAATTTATCTCCAACTATAAACCACTTAACGTCTGCACAATTCACCACTCAAACTCAATTTCAAACTTGATAAATTGGGACTGCAATAGTAACAATTAGCAAATAACTACCAATGGAATAAAAGAAATTTATCTTCAACGATAAATCATCCAACATCTGCACAATCACTACTCAAACTCAATTTGAAACTTCATAAACTGGGACAACAATAGTAGCAATTAGCAAATAACTACCTCTAAGAATCCATTGGTATCAGCAGCAAGAGCCTGCAGAGCCTTCTGAGCTTCATTCAACTTGAGCCCAGCTCTGCTTGCCACATCCCCAATAGTCACCCTCCCTCCACAAGCATCCACAGCATCCATCGTTCGCTTCCTCACATCAGACGGCAATTTATCGCTTTCCACAACACCACCTGGTCTAATCTCTTGAGTCACATCAACAGCGGCTCTAACAACCGGCACTAAAACCCTAGAATCCCAAACCCTTTTGGAAATTCCCGGTAAATTTGGCTTCTGCACAATAGGGAACTGGTTTGGCGATTTAGCAAAAGTTGAAGATTTTAAGAAAATCCGAGAGTGGTAATAAAAACGAGAACTGGGTATTGTAGTGAAGAATGTGGAAACGTTCGCCATTGGCTATTTTTTGAAATTCGTTGGAAGTTTCAAGTTTTCGACATGAAAGAAGCTTCTGTGACACCAAGCTTAAAGCTTTGGACTCTAGTGGAGAAGAAGAGAGAAGGAGTTGGGCTTTCTGAGATATTTAAGTCCTCATTTGAAAGTCTTTATGTCTGGATGAGTTTCCACTTTCCAAGCTATCTGGATCTTGTGTAAGCAAAAGGAAGGCGGGAGGATGAGGCTAGTGTATTGACAAATTCGTCCTTGGGAGTATGAGAGTAAAATCCACCATTTCTTTTTAGCCTTTTAAGATATCCCAGTTTTTTTTAAAAAAAAAAATTTATACATGAAGTTAAAATATAATATCCCCTGGAAATTTACAAAAAAATTTATTTAAGATAAAATTTATTTTTTAGACAAAATATTTATTATTAAATATGAATCATATTTCAAAATACTTAATATTCATAAAAAATTATTAATATTGATTATAAAAATAACATATTAGGAGATACAGTCAAACAAGAAGTTATTGACGGACAAGTAATAGAAATTCAAGATAATGTAGCCAAATTACTTTATTTAATAACCAAACATTTTATAGGAAATCCTTTATAGATGCAAGAAAGATCATCAGAAGTCCTAAACAATTTGAAATGTCCAAAAATGTCTGATTTTAGATGGTATAAAGATGTTTTCTTAATAAAGTTATATTCTAGAACAGATAGTCTTCAACCTTATTGGAAAGAAAAATTCATAGTAGGACTCCCTAATTCATTTGCTGAAAGAGTAAGAGAAGCTCTTAGAAGACAATATAATAACATAGCAATTTCTTGGACTGAAATTACTTTCGGAGATCTAATCAATAACATACATCTAGAAGCCTCCACCTTATGTCAAGATATTAGGTTAAGAAATAAGATTCAAAAAGAAGACAAAACAGGTAAAAAGGAATTAGGAGATTTTTGTTGGCAGCATGGTTATGAGAATACTGAGCCTCCATCAGTTAGAAAAAAGAAGTTAATTAGAAAAACTAGGAAAAACACTTATCCTAAGAAAGTTTATAGGAATTATAGAAAGTCTCAAAAATCTTCAACTCCTCTTGACGCAAATAAAACTCAAAGAAAATTTAGAAGAAACGTTAAATTTAGAACTCAAGTTTGTTACAAATGTGGTAGAATAGGACATTTTAGTAAGAATTGTCCAATGAAACAAAGAATCAATGAATTAGACATCAATAGTAAAATTAAAGGACAATTAGAAAAATTATTTTTAGAAGAATCACAATCAGAAAATGAAGAAATATATGTCATTCAAGAAGAATCCCAAACAGAAGCTTCCTTTGATCATGAGTCTATAGGACAACCTTGTGACATTGGAACTAGTACAATATGTGGCAATTGTAAAGAATGTAGAGAAGGAAGAACATGTCAAGGTCAGAGTATTAATGTATTAAACAAAACTTCAAATCCTAGAATAACTTTACAATTAATAGATGAATTAGAAGACCCAAACCTTAAAAAACATTATTTAGAACAATTAAAAAGGGAGTTAGAATCCGAAGAAGAAAAGGAAAGATTGGAACCATATAATTTAGGAAAAATATTTCAACAATTTCAAACAAAACCCTCTACAAGTCAAATCTCTATTCAAGATTTACAATATGAAATTAGCCAATTAAAAGAAGACATAAGGGAATTAAAATTAAAAGACTTAGAATTAGAAACTCAATTAATTCATTTTACAAAAAAGGATGAAGAAGATAAAATTGAAGTCTCAAATGATAACTATTTAAATACTATCAGTCGAATCCAATTTCAAAAATGGTATTGTATAATTAACTTAGTCATAAATAACAGTTTTAATAAAAATCTCATAGCCTTATTAGACTCAGGAGCTGATCAAAATTGTATTCAAGAAGGTCTAATACCTACGCCAATATTATGAAAAAACATCTAAAAAACTACATGGAGCCAATGGAATGAGATTACAAATAGAATACAAACTATCCAAAGTTCACATATGTAATCAAGGTATATGTTTTAAAAATACTTTTCTTTTAGTAAAAGAGATGAGAGAACAATTAATTTTAGGAACTCCTTTTTTAACGCAAATTTATCCTTTTAAAGTAAGCCATAATGGAATACAAACTATAATTTTAGGACAAAACGTAAACTTTGATTTCTTATCATCCCCATAACTAAAAGAAATTAGCAATTTACAAAATAATACAATTTCCTCCTTAAACTTAATTTATTCCAAAAAACAACAAATAAACTTCTTAACTAAAGAAATCCATTATAAACGAATAGAAGAACAATTACAAACTTCTGTAGTAAAACAAAAAATAGAATTAATTCAAAAACAATTCGAAAAAGAAATCTGTGCTGAAATCCCAAATGCTTTCTGGCAAAGAAAAAGACACATAGTCAGCCTTCCTTATGAAAAGGATTTCAATGAAAGAAATATCCCTACCAAAGCTAGACCAATACAGATGAATAATGAATTATTAGCTTACTGTAAAAAAGAAATTCAAGATCTCCTAGATAAAAAAATTAATCAGACCAAGCAAATTCCCTTGGAGTTGTGCAGCTTTTTATGTTCAAAATCAAGCCGAATTAGAACGAGGAGCACCTAGATTAGTAATTAACTATAAGCCTTTAAATAAAGTACTTCAATGGATAAGATATCCCATTCCAAATAAAAAAGATCTCATAGGAAGATTATATAATGCCTCAATATTTTCAAAGTTCGATATGAAATCAGGTTTTTGGCAAATACAAATTACTGAAGATGATAAATATAAAACAGCCTTTACAATTCCTTTTGGACACTATGAATGAAATGTTATGCCATTTGGATTAAAAAATGCCCCTTCAGAATTTCAAAACGTGATGAATGATATTTTTAATCCTTATACTCATTTTTCTATAGTCTATATAGATGATGTCCTAATCTTTTATAATTCTTTAGAACAGCACTTCAAACATTTAAAGACTTTCTTTCATATTATAAAAGAAAACGGGTTAGTCGTTTCAGCAAAAAAGATGAAATTATTTCAGACAAAAGTTAGATTCTTAGGACATGATATATATCAGGGCAAGATAAAACCAATTCGTAGATCAATTGAGTTTGTTGATAAATTTCCTGATGAAATTAAAGACAAAAAACAACTTCAAAGATTTTTAGGATGTTTAAATTATGTTTCTGATTTCATACCCAATCTTAGAATAATTTGTAAACTTTTATTTAAAAGATTAAAAAAGAAACCACCAGCTTGGGATAATGAAATGACTGAAGTCGTTAAACAAATAAAATCTTTAGTCAAGCCCATGTTTAGGAATTTCAAATCCTAACGCCTCAATGATAGTACAAACAGATATCTCAGATTTAGGATATGGAGGAGTATTAAAGCAAAATCTCAATAACAAAGAGCAAATTGTTCGATATCATTCAGGTTCTTGGATTGAAAGTCAAAACAAATATTCTATTATAAAAAAGGAAATTTTGTTTATTGTTTTATGCATCTTAAAGTTTCAAGATGATTTAATAAATAAACAATTTCTATTATAGATAGATTGCAAAGCTGCAAAAGACGTTTTACAAAAGGATGTTCAAAATCTAGTTTCTAAACAAATTTTTGCAAAATGACAAGCAATTCTTTCATGCTTCGAATTTGATATAGAATTCATCAAAGGTGAGAAAAATTCACTACCAGATTTCCTGACTAGAGAATTTTTACAGGGACTCAAGCATGGGTGAGAAAACACCCCCAAAAACCAAAGAATCATTTGCAAAGATCTTAATATCATCACCATCAATGACTACTCATATATCTTCTTTACAACATTTTCCTTCTATGCCCTCTCCAAGAGCATCTAGACCGGCTTTTCGCCCTCAAACACCTCAAACACATCCACCTACCCATAATAGGTTTGCCATTTTAGGTAGTCCACCAAGTTCATCTATGCCTGCCAATCAACCTCAAACACTCCCGTCAGTTTGCTATCTTCCAAAAATGAAAAAAATTAGTTATATTTCCTTTAGAAAAAACAGACAGCGAACCAACAGACATAGCCAAAACAATTTTTCCTTCAGGATGACATTATTTTCCCAAATCAATGCAAAAACCCAAAGAGTTTTATGAATTCGTTCTAGTAGATTCAGACTCAATCAAATTTACTCCCACAATGAACAAGTTAAAACCCAATGTAGTTTCTTTCTCAAAAATGACAATTCTCAAAGTCATACACCCTTATCAATGGGGACAACCTTTAGAACAAACTAAAACATTTTCATATCCTTTTCATCCCCCTCATTATAATTATATAGATTATATGGATGCATAGTATTATATGCTTTAGGTTACAGAATTTAAGCATTTATGGTTCTTTCAATTTGATTATAATTGTCCCAAATCTCTTCCTGCTTGATTCATGGACTGGTTCATAGATATTGGTCCCTGTCCAGCAATATTCCCTCCAGAAGTATCAGAAAGTTGGGAATTCTTTCAAACCAATACCAATTTTCCTCAATATTACAAATTTGTATATTTCCTAATGTAATTTCGCCTCCCTTGGATCATGACTTGGAATTACTGCCTTCATGAAATTCATCCTCCTCCTTTTTATAAATATTTAGCTAGACAAATCAAAATTTGTTGGTGGCCCAAATATATTTTTGACCACGCCAAAAAACCCGAAGTAATCAAATGGCTTAATGAAAGTGCTCATTTATCAAACAATCCTCAATCACATGAAACCTTCTTAGTCAACAAATCATTCTATCAAGCAGATCTCGCAGCATCAACTTCTCGCAAAGACTTCAAAGACAAACTCAAACAGACATTGAAACAGTTAGAAAAAGAAGAAGTAACCTCTAGTTCAGCCTCAAGTACAAACAAAGAGCCCTCTGATCATAATAGTCAACTACAGTCCAATGAAGATGATTGCTACGGAATAGATATTACTTCTGACGAAGTATTCGTTCCGTTCTAATTCCTCCAAGTCATCAAAGTCAAAAAGCCAAATTTTCCGGATCATGTCATCACAAGAGTCAAAGAAAATTGCCAGCTTAAAAAGACAAACAGTATCTCCAGACAAAGACGAGATTCCCAGATCATGTTATCAAAAAAGACCAAAGAAGACTGCTAGTTCAAACAACTAGTACAATTAGTATACATTGTAATTTATTTTGACGTCCATATTAGTCTATAAATAGAAGCATTAGGTTGAATGTAAGGCAGAGTTGGAAAGAATTCTAAAAAATATTCTGAAAGAATCCTCTGCCAGGAGAAAAATTTTAGCATCAAATTTTTAAAGTATTTTCAAGAATTAGCAACATACTTGCAAGTTATATCTCTTTTCAATAAACTTCAATTTTATCATTTGTATACTTTCATCTCCCTCTTCCCATTACTTCTCTGGACGGACTACCGCCAGATTAGTACCCTTTTATTTTCATAAGCAATCCTACAATCCTTAAGCACTTCCAGTGCGGACTACCGCCGGAATAACTTCCCTTTAAATTTACTGTTCAAAAATCACTATTCATATTACTGTTCATTGTCATTTTCATTCATTTCATGAATTTTTTCATTTTTGTCTCTCTTCTTCATCTTCTCTTTTCAAAATTTTATATATTTTATATCGATCTAAGAAATTATTAATATTGATTATAAAAACATACTATACTAATAATATAAAAAAACAGAATTACACATAAAAATAAAAATTAAAGTCAAAATTATATTTACATTAATTATAAATGTAAAGAAAAAAAATTATATTTATGTTAAGTAAAAAAATATAAAAGAAGTGTGAAAAGAGTTTTTTTTAAAAAACAGTAACTAACATTTTATACCTTATTTTATGAGAATTTTAATTAAATACATTGATTTTTTATCTTTATATGCTAAACTGAAATTTTATTCAAAATTAGAACAGATAAATATTATATTATTATTATACAGATTGTAGTAATTAGTGTAAGTAATTGTGGGATAATTCCATTTATTTAGAGGTAAGTGAAATTTTTTAATTTTAATATCTTTCTTTTGAAGCTTTTTATTATTAGAGATGAAGGGGAAAAAAAAAACCAAAGTGTTGCCTTTTTATTTTATTTTTTTATAAAGGGAAAAAATCTCTATCATGCGCCCACGAAAGGCTCGTAAACCGAGAGAAAAACGCCAGCTGACCAACTGGTTTATTTCCTCTTTCTCACTCTCTCTCCAAACTCCAAGGTTTAGTGTACACTCTTGGGAGCTCAAATTCACGTTCTTCGCCCCAGCTCTACATATGTGCTCGGAAATCAGAAGCTCATAGGATAGGCGTGAGGAATCTTTACCCGCAGAGTTCCGCATTTGCAGAGCATAGCTCTCCTTGAGGCGTTAACGGAGGAACTTCTTCTGTTGTGGAGGTATGTACCATTTTACACAGTCGCTTACAATCTGTCTTTTGATTAAAAAGAATCCAAATTTCTAAACTTCTTTCATGTATCGATTGATTTTGAGATGTGTTTTGTTTGGTTGTTGCTATACCCAATTTTTTGCTGCTCAAATCATTAATCCTGTATATGAAGTCTTGCGGAAATTTCTGTAGATTTTGGGTTGTTTTTTGCATGTTGGTTTTTTTTTTTTTATGCTATTTGGAGTTTGGAAGAGTGGTATAAGTTTGAAATAGGCTTTGCGTGTGGATTTTGTTCTCATTTTCTGTGGACCTTGAGCATCTAAATACCTTTCCTTTTGAGGCGTTTGTGGTGGGTGGACCTTGCTCTGGGTCACTTGCCATCTGCCTTTTGTTCAAATAAGAACCGAAATGCGTAATCTTTTGTCATATAGTCATTGATTCCGAGATGGGTTTTTCTGAGGTTGTTGCTATGCCCAACTCTCTTGTTAAACATCCTCAAATCCTTAATCCTGTATATGATGGGGAATTTCAGTAAATTTTGAGTAGGTTTTGCAACTGGGTGGAGTTGGTAAGAGTGCTCTGGAGTTTAGGTATTAAGCTTAAGTAGACTTGCAAGTGGATTTTGTTCTTATGTTGTTTGGACTTGGGAAAAATACTGTAATTGGTGGGAATATTTGCAAACTTGTGTACGTGTTTGCCTCTTTGGCGTGAAATATTTGGTTAGTTCTGTAGTTAGGTTCATTATTTATTACATAATCTTTGCTTCTGCACTCCTTGTAGAGGTTGTATCCCATGAATGATAATCTTTGCGTTGCACTCCTTGTAGAGGTTGTTGATGCCTTGTTTTGAATATCCACGAATGATAATTATGATAACAGTTTTCATTTTCTGAAATTCATCCAAAGGTTTTGGAATAAGCATTTACTGAAATTATGATATCATTTTTTTATGTTAGTTCACAAGTTACAGAACATAACATGATATGGTGTTGGCTTTGTGACTTATCCATGTTGATTACGACATTATGCTATTATTATCTAAAGAAATTTATACTTTGTCTTAGTTTTTGTGTAATAGTGTTGACAAATTGGCTAGCAATGTATTTTGGGAAGCATGGCAATGTTCACTAGAAGGTTATTTGCAAAACTTTATGTATTTGTCTTTTGCTATAATTTTGCAATGACTAAAACCCTATTTTGGTCCTCTACTCATTTGGATGAGTCCCTGATAAGTCTGTTTTTGCAATCCAGTTCCTGAGAGGAAATTTCACCCTCAATGTTAACCTGCCGCTTGTACCATTTAAGGATACATTGATGTATTATGTTTTCTGTAATGTGGCACTGTTAATTTCTTGCGCGGATACCCACTCAGCCACATGTGCTTATACTTGTTCCAGCTGAGTGAAAACTCAATGTTTTACTAAAAATACTGTAAATGTGGATTAGAATGTTCATTTACATATATTTTTTTTAAAAAAAGTTCATTTGCATATGTTATTGGTGTAATATTTTTGGGGCTTGCTAGGTGATTAAAATTGCTCACTCATACTGTCTTTTCATTAATCTTCATTAATTTGTTTTCCTTTTTGGGTGTTGGTGGGAATGGTTTTTGAATTTATTGTTAGTATTTATACTGTCTTTCTACCTGTAAAAGATTGTTAGTATTTATTGATATTAAATTCTGCAGACAATGCAAACACCTTATCTTTGAAGGGAACCAGAACTTTTGAAATTTGATTAGCAAGTGGAAAATAACTAGAATTAGCACATGATTTTGCAACTGCTTTTTTGTTTCCTTTTTCCTTTTTAGTTTCCTATAGTTGATAAGTATGTCTCTTCTCACTGAACACACTACTCTATTTGATTTGTGCTTCTAGTAGCTGAATTTTTGCTAGTAGTTATGCCCTGTGTTAGTAATTCAACAGCCTTAGTTTCCTAGAAACAAGTTTTCCAATTCTGAATTTCTTCATTTTAATTATTAGCATTTATAATGTTATGATACTGCAAAGTCGTAATTTGATGAATCTTGTTCCTTTGATTTTGGAAACTCATAGTAGTATATATTCTGACCATCAAATATATAACAGAAGGAAAGATTAAAACAAAAAGGAAGAGACAAAGGAGACAATGTTTCTCAAAGTGCAGCTGCCGTGGAATGTCATACTTCCTGCAGAAAGCCTGGAAAGAACCGGCCTAATGCTACAACGGAAAATCCTCATCAACTTGCTAGATGAATTTGCTGTGAAGAAAGCAACCAAAGATCTTGGATACTATCTTGCCGTCACCACAGTGGACAACATAGGAGAGGGAAAAGTCAGACATCATACTGGAGATGTGCTTTTTCCTGTTGTTTTCAGTGCCATCACCTTTAAAGCTTTCAGGGGGGAGATAATGGAGGGTGTTGTCCACAAGGTTCTGAAGCATGGCGTTTTCTTGAGATGTGGACCGATTGAAAATGCTTATCTTTCAAGTACAAAAATGGCTGATTACAAGTATGTGCCTGGTGAAAATGCATACTTTATGAATGATAAAATGTCCAAGATTGGAAAAGATGCTGTGATTCGCTACCTTGTTCTTGGGACTAGGTGGATGGAAGCAGAAAGGGAGTTTCAGGTGTTGGTTAGTTTGGAAGGTGATTATCTAGGACCAGTTTCATCACCTGACATCTAATAAAAGATATTGTTGACTAGGAACAATGATAAGAAAATGGAGCAATAAGGCTTTTCTCATCTATGATATTGTTTACTAGATAATCATCTAGGACCAGTTTCATCACCTGACATCTATTCAAAGATATTAGTGACTAGAAAGTGGCTGAATGTACATTGTTTGTTAGTGTTAAACTCATTTTGCTGTGGCATTTGTTTTCTCTGTACAATCCTTCTCCTATCTGTTTAGTCAGTTTTGCAGATCATTGAACATTGTTCCTTATGTATCCTACCAGTGTGAAGTTTTTGTTATTTTAAGGACCTCTTTATTTGGAAGGCCTATAGGTGTCTGCCTTTTTTTTTTTTTAAGCATATTTTTTAATCTACTGTGTATACAAATACTGGCGCAAAAGAAATATATTAGAAGGTAGACTCTCTCTTATCTCACCCATATGGGTGGGGTAAAAAACAAAAAAAAAAAAAAAATTTACTAGAAGTTTGGAGNAAAAAAAAAAAATTACTAGAAGTTTGGAGCAGAAACAACTTTTAATTTTAGTACTGTAAAGATTTAAAAAATTGAGTCACCTAGTCACATTTTTAAATTGTTAACTGAATTTAAATTTAACAATGTCAAAACAAAATATTATATATTTTTTGGTATATTTTTTGTTATACTTTATTTATGTAGTTTACAAAAAATTAATTATTTTAACATATATTAGATAATTTTAAAATTTTTGAAATAATACCAAAGTTCATTTTGTTTCAAACTCTCGGTGAAATATTTATTCTTTTTCATCCCACTCATTTGGGTAAAATAGGATAGCAACAACCATAGTTGAAAGAAGTTGGTAAAGTTATAAATTTGATTCTTAAACTTTACCTTTTTTTTTTTTAAAAAAAAAATTCATCTGTTTTTTTTTCATTTTTAAAGTTTCTTTTTAATTTTTTAGAAGTGTTTTCTTTTTAATCAACGACTAAAATTATAGAAAAGTATTCATTGTTTGAAACTGTTAAAGAAATTATTCATGTGAAATAATTGAGAAAAAGAAATCTAGATCCAATCTGTCTATTTTTGCTTTCATTATTGGATAAGGGTGTGACATTGTAATGATGAAAACTTGAGAAGTGTTTTTACTAATGAGGCAAAATAATATTTAGCTGTTTTAAAAGCCATTATTTAGACCACTGAATAATAATAACTCTACATTCGTGTATCATTTGAGTCTATCTTTCGTGTATCATCTGCCTATCTAAACAAGTAATATCAGAAGACTTGAGATAGAAGAAAAATTAAGATATATCCAGAACATCTTTTTTAAAGATTTTTTTAGATATTTTTATATTTATGTAATATATCATAAAAATAATTAAAATATAAATAACACGTATATAAATTAATTATTCTTAAATTTATTTAAAAAATAAAATAAATTATATTTATATTTAATAAAATATAAATATTACATATATTTATCCTAATTTCTTTGTTATTATTCATTCTCATCCTTTATAGTTTCGTCAAATTTTCAAATTTAATTTCCTATCATTCTAATAAATTCTGGAAAGTATCCACTAATCGCAATAATTGCAATTTTTATTTGGTAATTCCCCGAATTGCAAACCGACTCAATCAATAAGAAAGTGCTTTTGCTTCTTAAATCAAAGCCACTTGATCGAAGCCACGTTTAATATCACACAAAAAAGGAAAATAAAAATATTTTCAACCCACATGATGAAGCCACGTGTTTTTCAGACAAACAGTCCTTTCCATTGAGAACCGTGTAACCATCCTCGACCCCTCACCCATGGGGCGGTTGTAGGCTTGTAGCCTCTGAGTCTATGTCTTTGGTCCCCTCTTACCTTACCCTTCAATAGGTGCAATGCATTTTCCTCTCTCTCTCTGGCACTATAAATAAACCCTTTTATTCAGAAATTTATCTTCTAATTCTTGTTCCAACATCTTTCATCTACTTTTCTTTGTGTCATTGGGAGTTCCTACACGCAAATCTTGCAAGGACCAACCAACCAATCCCAGAAGAAAAAAAACTCAAATCCCTTTTGTAAATCCCCACCTTTGAATCTACTAAATATTTGATTTTGATCTTTGCTTGCAATTTATCTTTGTAATTGGGTTTTTATCTTACCTTCAATTTGGTGTTTTTGATCCTGTTCTCATGTTATTATTGCTTTTTCCCCAAAAGAGTTATGATTTGTCTGGTGATTGAATAAATTCTGGGTAGGGTTTGGGTTGGGGTTAGGTTTAGGGTTTCTTTGGATTGTTATTTCGATGGATTTTGATCTGGGTTTTTTTCTTTGGATCGGGATGGGGTTTAGAATTCCATTTATAACCGACCTCTTTTTGGGTTCCATTTTATTTCTTCATAATTTCTAAAAACTGGATCGCTTTTCAATATCCCTGGATAGGGAGAATTGGGATGTTCTCCTCTTGCCATTGATGTTATCGAAACTGGGGTTTCTGGTAAAAATTGGAGCTATCTAGCATGATTATTGATGTAAATTTGCATTCTCAATTGATTGTCTTGTTTGGATGGATGAATGGTGGCCTTTTCATACTTGAGGAATTGTTGAACTAGCACTTTGAGGATCGAGATTGCTATGACAACATCATGCTATTTATTTCAATATTAACTTGACACTGTTTAATGCATCCATGATTTCAATATTTTGATGTGTATTGAAGTCCTAAAATCTGTTTGAGACTATTTTGCTGATTAATCATGTAAATTTTCCTCAATTAACTAGACAAATTTTCTTTCTTGAGTCCATCCCGTCGCACAGTTTCTTATACTAACTAGATTTAGAAGTACTTTAGTGAGTATCAGTTTCATGTCTACTTTTTCGAAGGTTGAATCCCAGAAAGGCACTGCTCTGAATGGCTAGCCTAGGTGCAAAACACATTAAATATTAGGATTACTTGACAAGCTAATCTGTATCACAGCATTTAGCCATTTTGTGATCTTAAGCTATATGAGGGTATTCTGGAATACCTTTAATAGTATAGTCTCCTAAAATCGGTGTTGTAAAAGGGGTGTTGATTTGAGGAATCAATTTTATTTTGTCCTCCTTATTCCCTGTTTATATGGTTCCTTTTCCATCCGCTGCTTCTTAGATCTTAAATTATTGATTTTGAAAATATGTTGAATTGTGATCTTGTTTGCTGAACACAATTTTTTTCTTCCTTTTTGGTGGTAAACCTGCAGATTTTGGGACTTGTTGGTGATTCTGTTGTACGGAAGTGTTCGTTAATTATATGTTTGTCCAAGATTTTAGTGTAGATTCATTATTTATAACATACTTTGGAGCATTGCATGAGTGATTGCCTTGTGATTCTTTGTGAAGTCAAGTAAAGGTTCTGTAAATACAAATTGAGACTCAGAAGGCTCCAGTAGGGAATATATCTAGAGCTCATTCTCTTGGTAAGTTATTTATACAGCAAAAGAGAATTTTGGCCCTTTGTCCTTTCTTTGTTTTGTATGAATTGCATTTTGCATTTTAACCACTGGATCTTTGTTTTAAATTTTAATTGAAATAGTTTCATCAGATACCTTAATTTAATTTTATTCTTTCATTATATTTGCTCATAACACTCTGATTTATGAGAATACTTGGGCTTTCCTTATGAGTATGTGAATGGATTCTGTTTTGGCTACACTGGAACTGGGTTTTTACAATCTAAATGTAATAGAGTTCCTGGTTTTTTTTTAATTCATGGTAAATCTTCTTTCTGGGATGTGGCTCATGAAAGAGTAATGACTGATGTGGGATGAAACTGAATGACTTGGGTCTGTTAAATTCAAGCTTTGATAGAAACTTACTAGAGTTTCCATAGAGAATGAAGGTTAATGCACATAGCCGATTCAATATAGTTTTAGCTTAGTTTTTTTTTTTTTGTCACTGTTGNTTTTTGTCACTGTTGGACTATAGTTCATGCAGTTTAAAGATTCAGTTGAAGCCATTATGGGCAATCTATATTGATATTATAGGCTTTATCAGAGAGAGATGATATTGGGGTGTTATCTTTTTCATGTGTAAGTTTCGGGTCGAAGTTTGACCTTACATTACTGTCTGTTAGGAAGTATATAAACATGAGGGATCTTTTTCTTAAACCTATGCATGCAATTGTCGCATTAAGATTTTAGTTGATGCTTTGATGGTCCAATATTGTGTTGTCAAAAATTAATTCAACTTAGGAAAGTAAAGAACAACTGAGGAGGTGAAAAAGTAAGTTTAATGTACTTCTGCATTCGAGTGTGAAAAGAAATGATTGAATTGAAGGTATTGATGCTACAATCTTAACATATAAGAAGTTAAGAACCCCTAGATGAGGAGTATGCTTTGGTGACCCAAATTGTCTGGGGTTGTGAGTTTTAGCTTGTGTTTTGTTATATTCCCAATTAAGATCACGCGTTGTTTCAAAAAGATTACATTATACTTTCTTTTGTCATATTTTGTGTGATAAGGCCATGAAGGCCTCCTTGTTTTGTGGAGAAAGGGGTCAAATATTGTACAACACTGAGTTATATACTTTCTGGTGTTGGTCAAGTAAAGGGTTATTAGATAGTGCTTGAATGAAATGGTTGTTAGTGAAAGATCAAGTGGATTTTCAATTGTTTGGTTTAGGCAATTGAACAACTGTAAAATGGTCTTGTACAATATTTTTGGCCCAAAAAGAGCTGATCCTCCCCTCCCCCCTAGAAGAGGGGGGATGGCGGCATAACAAGCTGTTTGAGCGGTATTGTTGCTTAAGTGGTCAGTCAAATTGAAGCGAGTTATTTGTTGCCTTTGGTTTTGGTACTTTTTGTCTGATCTTTTGCTTGTTTTTTTAATTTATTTTTTAATTAAATTTGTGTTGGCCTTATATTTTTTAAAATCATTATATAAGAATGTTTGTATCATATTTACTGGCATATTGTCATGTCATAAATAATGTAACTTATATTTGGTATAATTATCTGCATCATTATAGTTCTAATGAGTTCAATATGTTGAGTAGTTACCACTGTACGTGGAAGATGACTGGTGTTAAGCGAAGGTTGTGTAGTGATTCAGATACTCGTGCTCTTCACAAAGAAATGGATGACGTTTCATGTCCTATCTGCATGGACCATCCACATAATGCCGTTCTCCTTCTTTGCAGCTCTCATGATAAGGGCTGCAGATCTTACATTTGTGACACAAGTTATAGGCATTCAAACTGTCTGGATCGGTTTAAAAAAATCAAGGCCGACATTAAGGACAGTCCAAATTTATCCAGTTCTTTAGTAAACACATACAACTCTGGTAGTAGTTCTGATAGTAATCTCAGTATGCAATCTGACTCGAATGAAATTAATGAAATCAGTACTGTATTGTCTGTTGGATTGCCTCAAGGATCGAGACAAGCTGATGTCCAAGATCCAAGTAGACATTTAGATTCACATGATGAAGCCATTTTAGAAACTGTTGATTCTGAGACCTTGCAGGACAGGGCTGAGCATGAGCATGAACACGAGGAGTTAGATGTAGAAAATTCATCTGAGTTGAAATTGAAGTTGAAATGCCCCTTATGTCGAGGAACAGTAGTGGGTTGGGAGGTAGTTGAAGAGGCTAGAAGTTATCTTAATCTGAAGAAGAGAAGTTGCTCTAGTGGGTCATGTTCATTTGTTGGCAATTATCTCGAGTTACGTAGGCATGCAAGGAGAGTTCACCCTACAACTTGTCCCTCTGATGTAGATCCCTTAAGAGAAAGATCATGGCGACATCTTGAACGGCAGAGAGAATATGGTGATATTGTGAGTGCTATTCGCACTGCCATGCCGGGTGCTGTGGTGGTTGGAGATTATGTCATTGAAAATGGTGATGGTAGGGTCCCAGGTGAACGAGAAGGCAGTGGGGGTGATGCTAATGGACCTATGTGGACAACCCTCTTCTTGTTTCAGATGTTTGGTTCCGTTGAAAATGGTCGCCAACCAAGGCCGCGTTCAAGAGCATGGACAAGGCATCGTCGAGCAGCAACAGGTTCATCTGATCGCCGTTTTCTTTGGGGTGAGAATTTGTTGGGTCTTGGTGATGATGATGTTCATGTTCAGGATGATCTGCGTATATTTAGTGATGTGGGTGAAGACGCTTCTCCAGTACCCACAAGGCGTAGGCGTTTGAGAAGGACAAGGACAAGGTCCAGGTCCAGTGAACATCAACCGTGAGGGGTGCCGGTGTCATCAGTATCAGGATGCTGGGGCATTTAGCATCAAATAAGGTTATGTATATTATTTAAAAAAATTGTTTCCACTATTTTCCATTATCAAAAAATGTGTGCCTTATTTGTGTTAAATAGTAAGTTTAATTGTAATTTTGATCCATTTATTTTATCACAATGATTACCTATAATTCTAAATCTGAAATTTCAATTCATGTTTTTATTCCTCCTGCTCTAGCTCTATCACCATCTTTCTCTGCATTGCATATGAGTCTCTATCATTCTCTCTCTCCACCTTCCGTTTATTGTCCCTAGCTTTTATTTTTTTTTGGTTTTTTCCTTCACTTAATTAGAATTTTAGATAGATTTGGTTCAATTTTCTAAGAAATTAATGATTAATTATAAAAAAAAAATATTTTCTCAATGTCATATGAATAATTTTATCTACAATTTGACCATATTTAAAGTGGATGAAAAAATTGCAATGATTTGATAAATAAAAAAACCAAGTTGTTTGAAATGAAAATGGAAGGAACAAATCATTTAGACAAAATAATAGGGGTTAGATTGCAATTTGCCTAAATATTATATTAACTTCATACTTTTTTGACAAACGAGCTCTTAAAAAATAAGTGAATTTAATTAAATTTGTTAAGTAAAGGTTTAGTCAATATTTATTTTTAAAAAAATATTATTATGTATATTTTTAAATATCTATCTTAAATATTTTTTGAGTAAAGAAGGTGAAAAGTTATAAGAGATTAATCTCTACTATTCACTTAGAACAATTTTTACCGTTCTCTACTATCCACTTAAAATAATCTACATCGTTCAATATCGAAAGGAGTTAATATAAATATGTAAGACTTGTTATTAGTAAAAATCAACTTAAAAAATAACAAGTCTTAGTAAAGCTTTTGCAAGAATTTGTATTAATTTAAGAAATAGTTTATTAAGACTTTTTATCCTTAACTATTCTTTCTCCTCTATTAAATTCTTCTCACCCTCTACTATCAAATTAGAACAATCTCTACCATTTAATATCTTTGAGAACATGTTACATGATATGTGACGTGTCTAGTAAAGCTCATTACTTACACGAACAGAAGACTTTGTAGAAAAATATATGTAACTTTGCAGGTAGGACACACCACATGTTATGTGGCATGTCCTTTAGGGATTTATCGCTTGACATGAGATATGTTAGGTGAATCCCACTAGTTGACATTTGTTTTTTTATAAAATAAAAAGAATTGTAATATTAATGTAAATAGTTTTTAATCTATAAACATAAAATAAATAAATTGTCAAAATATAATATTCATGTCAAAAAAGCTGTGATGCCAAGTGAACTTAGGATTTTATCGTTGGCAACAATGCTAGCATGTGGTCCATCGAACGGTGATAAAGAGGCAGTATTTAGAACAACTCGGCAATTTAATTACGTGGGCAAGATTACTAGCACTACTTGTTAGAGAGTTACACAAGTAACACAACGATTGAAAGCAAGAAGAGCAGAAAAGTAAAAGGCATCACAACATTGATGAAGATTAAAGATGCTGAAAGCATAGAAGCCGTGTCAACTCTGGCAAAGGATCAAAAGCTATGGAATACTAAACAGCAACCCTAGAAAACCTTAAAAACAGTTTTTTTTTGCCCTTCGCTTATTTTGTCAAGAAACTTCATGGATTCTGGTTTGTTAGATTTGTTAGTTTCCTTACCTTTATGTTGGGACCTATTAATTAATCATAGTATTTGCTGTTTATTTAATGTTACTGCAGGTATTTTTTAAGGTTTGGGATGGTGTGTTTATTTGGTTGCTTTGCAATTACCACAATTAGGAAAAAATGTGGAAGAAGCATCAATGTGAAAACATTGTCACAATGAAGTTATTTTTGAGGTAGAAGAATAGGTTATTGAATTGGTTGTCTATTTCTGCACTAAGTAGAGTCACATGGTATAAACTAAACAATCAGCGATGGATTTTTATATAAACTACACACAGTCACATGACATTTAGTTTAAGTTCCATTACTATATACAGCACATTAATCAAAAACTACTTAGAAGGCATCTTACCCCAAGAAAACTGCTCACTGCAATATTGAGGAATGCATTATTAAAAAGGTTTAGAAATTGGAATTAATTAGTTGCAACTCGTGCAACGCACGAACATTTATTTAAACAGAGAAATCAAATATGTGAAAAGAGAAAAGAGAAATAGAAAGAGCAACAAAAATGAGAGAGCGAGTACAATAGCTATAGATAGCTTTACTCGTAGAAAAATAATTTTCTTTTTTATTTATATAGTGATGTCAACAAAAAAATTCTGAAATACTAATGAGTCATGAACTGCAAATGAATTTATATTGTATCCTCAAAAATCTTATTAGCACAGACAAATTCTATCTTCTTTGGAACTCTTAATTTGTTTTCCTTGCTAGAAATCTTGTAGGATTAGGACGTAAAAGTCTAAATCTATCAAAACAATTCTTACAGAGCTATATAAGCAACTCTGGAAGAGTTTAGAGTAAGGAGGGGACCCAATTAATTTCAGGTTCTTTTTTCTTATTTTTTATTTGAAGAAGCTTTCATTGGAATGTTAAATAAGACTGCAAATGATATTTCTAATCAAAATACCCATGCCATTATAAGAGTCAATAAAGATTACTGATATCAATAACTTTTTAAGAAATTACAGTAACATATTCATATCAGAAATGATTATTTGTTAAAGCAAATTAAAGAATATAATCAAAATCCATACCCCAAAAATAAAATAATATCAATAATAATCCCACCCCTATTGAGCACAAAGTGTTCACTATTTGCTTAAGGTAAGAAAAAAATAGGGGTTACTTGACATGAAGTTTATATTGAATTGTGTTTCTGAAATTTAGAAATTGAGTAAATACTATGATTAATTAGTTATCCAAATACTTGTTAGTTACTTATAATACTATAATCAATCTCTTAACTTGAGAAAAAAAAAAAAAAAGANAAAAAAGAAGAAATGTTTATATCTTTTTTTCTTTTCGATGAAATGATTAAAGATATCAAAACACTAAAAAAAAAAATTGATTATATGACAGTACAAAGGTTCAAACTCTTGACATCCTACAAACAATTCAAACTCCTCACCAGATCATATCTAATGGCTTCAAAATACAAATTGAATAATGATAATGAGGTTGTTGTTTAGAATGATGAGATGGTATATTCAGCTATTCATGCAAGAATGTAGCCAACGTGTACAAAAATTCTACCATGCAGATTGCAGGAACCAAATTATGTGAAGAAACGTGTAAGAATAATGGACTTTCAAACACTTGAACAGAGCTATTACTTCACTACTTTCTGATTGATTACTAATATCATATTCCCGGACCACAGATTTTTATGCAACATTAATATTCAGTACTAATCTCTCATTTATTCATTCTTCATCAACTCATCAACAATGAACACACACACATATATATATTTATATAATGTATGGAGGAGTATAGATAATAAGAATTGAAACTTTGATATCAAAGATCTTGATTATTAAGACAAAAAAAAAATACTATTAGACTTGCAAATAATTTATGCATATATGATATGTTTTTGACGAGTCATTCTTCTAAATAATGCAGATTTGGAAACTATTTACACATCTACCGTACCTTTGAAACAATTTCTTTAACTATGACAGTTTTTTTTTCTTCTTTTTTCTATTGAGTGTCACATTTTGGACAAATAGTTGAGTGTTGAATTTTTGCTGGAGCTCATGTGGAGTGCTGCACTTTGGGAATTTTTTTCTTTTAACCTTGTATGAAAAAAAAAAAAACTGTCGTAGTTAAGAAAATTGTTTCAAATGTGCGGTAGATGTATAAATAGTTTTTAAATCTGCATTATTCAGAAGAATGACTCCGCTTTTGACATTTTCTAGACATTTCTTTTTTCGCTCTAATGTCCACAAATTCTACTGCCTGGGTAATGCATAAAGTTTCAAATCCTTCAGTGCATATATGTATTCATTTCTTTTTTTTTTTCGTCAAAAATTTATGATTTATCTCCTTTAGTGCCTATTTTTAGAAGCATAGGTGCACAATCATAGATTTACTAAGAGTTGAATTAGTTGAAATACCATAAGCTAAGCCGATTTACTAATTAACTAGTTCTTTTCACTTATAACAGACCCCAACTAAATCAATTGAATAATAATAGCAACCAACAATTTAGATGTGAAATTATCATTTGAATTTTCCCACAAATTTCATGTTCATATGATAAAATTATATGAACATCTCATTCACACCGTTTGAGGTCATCTTCAAAATTTATAAATTTTATATTTAAATTTAAAATTATAGTTAAAAATACCAATAAGCAATGGAGGGCAGAGAGACACATCAGTGTCCTTGTCTTCAGAAGATCCGAGAAGGAAGATAGATTAAGGAACCTCAAGCATGGAGCAGTGTTAACAAAGTGGGGTTTAAGTACCTAGAGAAAACACCATTTTTAAATTCATGTCTAGCCCACACCCCCATGTGAAATTGATGCTTGCCTAATTTATACCCACAACAATTCATCACTCCCCAAAAATATCATCTTGTGCCCACATGCCCAACTGCTTCATTCAAGCAACATTTGGTATTAATATTTGACACACACACACAGGATAGTGAAAGAAAGATGATGCTTAGTCTTATAAAGCATCAAATGCAGACAAAATGTCATTTCTCATTTTTGTTTCTTTATCAAATTAAGTTTCCCTCATGGCTCATGTGACCATCAAAATATTGGGCACTTTCTTTGGAAAGTATTGAATAAGATACGTGGAACTTTCTAGCACATTTCATTTTGATATCTCATTTGTTATTTTATAATGCGATCGTAAATTTTTTGTGTCTCAATAATCTACAATTATGATATATTGTAGAGTTTGAATTAGATAACATATAACTGAAATAAAACTAATTGGATTCAAATTTTATCGCACATAGAATTTTTTTACAAGAATTTATGCCCCGATCAATCAACATCACTAAATTCATCGACTTAATACATAGTGGAAATACATCCATCTCAACTAGGGCAAGCAATTTGGGCATGCTTTTCTACACAAAAGTTCTAATTTTGAAAATTTGTGCCTTTTTTTTTTTTCTGGTTAATACTACGAATACTCTAACTTTATTCAATTGAACGGGAGATTAATCTTGTTCGAAAGTTAGAGCAAGTATGATTTCTCATTTCCTAACAATGCTCTTACTAAATCTCAAACCCTTAATCACAGCCAAAGACGCACGCTTAGAGTTCAATTTGTATATATATAAGTTATGAATCTATAATGTCGAGACTCATGTGCTTTAAGAAGCGAGGTACATGACCATGAAGTTTTTCTTTTGGTAACACATGACCATAAAGTTAACGCAGGGACCTAATAACCTCATTAAATTTATTATGCTCCTCCTTATCTATTTGTAATCAGCATATTCTGAATAATAATTATTTTGTGGATTGGATTACCAACTTAAGATATTAGCTTGATCTAAATGATTGACACAATATACACATATAATAGTTGTTTGTTTCATCGATTTTCTACCATGTAGCTTTTCTTTTGAGCAACTACATCGTACGGCTCCAAAATCTTTTGAGCTTAATTGGTTCAAACAATTCCTAGAATCCACACTACAAGTGTAAGCCAAAAGCCACTTTTAGTGCAGAAAATTGTTTGNAGCTTGATCTAAATGATTGACAAAATATACACATATAATAGTTGTTTGTTTCATCGATTTTCTACCATGTTGCTTTTCTTTTGAGCAACTACATCGTACGGCTCCAAAATCTTTTGAGCTTAATTGGTTCAAACAATTCCTAGAATCCACACTACAAGTGTAAGCCAAAAGCCACTTTTAGTGCAGAAAATTGTTTGCCATTTTTCATTTTTTTAGCTTTTATTTTTTTGTCAAAATTTCCCTATGAAATATTTGTGCAATGGTGTATATATAGTAACTTACAAAATAAAAACCACCTTCCTAGAGGTCCCACAATGTCAAATGTGAGAAGGGGGAGGGGAACAAAGGTGAAAAACATAAGTTGAGAAAACAAGATGATGCAGTTTTCCAAATTGTTAATTTAAGTTAGAATTTGTTTTCTAAAAGCAGAAAAATGAAAAATCATTAATCAAGCCTAATTTTTTTCTTTTTTTCTTTAATTATGACTCTAAGTTCAGACACAAAACCCATAAGCCCTATGAACTCAATACCACTGGGTTATGCATGTTTACTATTTTGAAAAATATTTCTACAGCTGAATAGGAACTTGTTTTTCTGGCTCTATAAGGGCGATGCCATCAGCTTTTAATACTCCTAGAATCATCCTGGGGCCTGGGTCATTAATAAATCTCCAATTGATGACCAATATGCTCAGGGGGTGATCCAAACACATTACAAACATCCAAGTGTATGGCCAATACCAAAGACACAAAGGCGAACCCATGCTATTTCTCAATCAAATGAAATCCTTTATCTTAATACCCACCACTTGATTCCCTTATATATAATAAACCACATGTTACTCAGAATCATAAGCCAACCATTCCCCACTCACTGCTTGGTTGTCTCACCATCTTCCCTAGATTCACTGCAATTTTCTTTGTCTTTATCTCACAACAGGCCTCAAAGACTAGACAGGAATCTCTAGCATCTAGACAGCACAGATAGATCCTCAGTGCTGTTTATTTGACTAATACAGTCATCACACACACACAAAATATTATATAAAGTGGGCTCAAAGTTTCAACACTAGGCATGCAGGTATGCTTTGGTACTTCATGTGAAGCTATATAGTGGGATTTGTAGAATGCATTATTCAAATCAAACCTCATAACTCTTTTGGTATATAATAGCAGATTCTTCAATGGCTCTTTCAAAAGGCACATGAGAAAGAAAGAGAGAGCACCAATAGTCCTGCTACCAGAAATGAAGCTATCAGTGGTAAGAGACATTCTTACTATTTCATCTGTTTCTGATTTTGCTTTGTAAACCATAGCTTAAAATCTTCTCTGCTTTTGGTGATCTGCAAATGAATAATTTTATGAGTATTTTCTTTTGTGGTATTCTTTCAGCTAAAATTGCTCAAGGGAAAGATATAATTCTTCATGAGCATCATAGGGCGCATCGAAAGAGAACGAAAAGAACTGAAGGAAGAAAGCTTGACTGCAAGAATTTGAAGATATTTGCATGTCTTTGTAGGAAAGACATTGCAAAGGCTTGCTTTGACAGCACCCTCAACTTAAAGAGAGTAAATAGCTTTAATAGAAGACAGTATTTTGTCTACTCTATGAAGATGAAGAAAGAAGAAATGGCACGAGGAGTAGGGATCACTAACAAGTCAGATTCAGCTGCTCATGTAGGAAAAAAAGTTTTGCCTTTAACTGAGGCATCATTGTCAACCTCTAGGGACAGAAATGACCAATGTGGTACCTTAGAAAATGAGGTTCCAATTAAAGGGGACAAAAGGAAGCCGATTTCAAGAATGAAAGAGCTGCTTAGATGGGCTGCTGCTGCAAAAACAGAGAAAGTAGGAAAATTCAATGGAAGAAAGGTAAATTTTTTAACCTCTTCAATGACTCTTGACTACTTTTTAGCTTGAGAATCACACTAAATGCCACAAAAATATCATGGGTGGGGAGCTAGCAATGTTCTTTTTAGTCTATGAACTAGAAAAGAATTTCGTTGCCAAATTGAATAGAGATAGTGATAAAAAAACTACCACATTAATGAGCCAAAAGAAAGAAAGAAAAGTTGCATTTTAACCTGGAAAACAATATTGAGAAATCTAGTGAATAAGATTTTGCAAAAATTTACTCTTTCAATAAGTGATTTCTTTGTTGAATTGGCCTTAAGTTACTAATTTAGTTTGGCAATTGGTCATTGAATTCTTATCAGGTTCTACTGTTCCGAAGACGCGGAACCCTAAAGGCAGTTCCAGATGATGATCAAGTTAGCAGTGACTCACCCAAGATCAGTTTCAGATGGGATGTGGAGAGCTGCTCCACCACTTCCTCTGTCTACTCAGGAATCTCAATAGTTTCCACATCAAAAAATGGACAAATCCAGATTGCACCTTCCCCAATTTCCATCCCTGCTCAAGAGACTGACCACATGACCACTTATAGAAAAGGAAACTGGATCACCACAGACTCTGAATGTAAGGCAGCTTCTCTTCCTGTCATTTTTATTCTAAGCTCAAAAACCGGTAGCTAGGCATTTATTAAAACATCTGACTGACACTTTTTTTTGCTATTACTTTGCTTGTTGAGCAGTTGTGGTACTGGAACTATGAAGGGTCAAAGAAGATATTCCCTGGATGGTGATCAACTGCTTGAGTAGGAAATCTATCCATTTCAATCAAGTTAATGCTCTATCGGTTTTGTTCATATCTAATTTCTGTCAGATATTAGAGATTGTTTTGTAATAACTTCACTACAAATATAGAGAGACAGAGAAGAAGAGAGAGATGTATCATCAGTACTTTAATAATCCCAATGCATTAGCTAGATGGTGATCTAACTTATCTTCCCATGTGCATGCAATGAAAATGTTTGGCATCTACATTATGAGGGGTTGATTTGTTGACTGATCCAATATAGAAGAATTCAAAAGCAATTACAAATGTTACCAGTAAATCTCTACTTGGGTTATGTTTGGAAGAGGGGTAAAAATGATAATATTTAAGAGAGTAAATTTTAGGTTGTTTATATGTGTTTGGTTGCACAAATGAACAAGAGGTAATCTTTTAGTAACTATTACCTCCATGTGAGCATATTAATATTTACACATTTATTAATCTCCTTAAATGTTACTCCATTAAATTTTACTCTCTTAATCATACTAAACGTACCTTAAGAAGTAATACATTCATGTACTATTTTATTTATACTTTCATTACTTTTATACACTTGGTGGTATCTATGATTAATTGAACACACCAAAACTTAAATTGAACCTATTCTAGACTCACTTGTGTTTTTAAACGATAGGGATATTCTTAAACAAGCTTTTTTATATCGAGATTAAGTTATTCTCTAAACAATCTTAATAACGTACTTTCATATTGGCATGCTGCATTTAGAAGAAATTTTTTTCTTAAATGCTAGTCTTAAGATTTAAACTTTATCTAACTTAGATGAATCTATCACTCGCTTAAACTTACGATTAGTCATCAACAATTATGTTTATGGGCTAGTTTATAGAGGCGTGCATTCATAGCATAGAATTGATGTGCAACTTGCATTCAACGTAAGATTATCACTCAAAAGCCAAATCAATAAGAAAAAGAAGAATTATATATCGAAAAATAATTTTTTTTTTTTTTTTCCAAAAGGATTTGTGCTTTATTTTTCCAATATCAAATAAAAACTTGAAGCAATCAAATTTGAAGTTTTGGAGTTACGGATTCAACTATGATTTAACATGTTTATTTACATCAAGTTACGTAAGAGATAAAATAAAGTTATTGAAATTTTATATTTTTTTTGTATTTTTAGTTACGATTNTTTGTATTTTTAGTTACAATTATGAATTTAAATACAAAACTTACAAATTTTGAAAATGACTTCAATACTACTCAACAACAAGTTGTTTGGTAGTTATTGGAAGTCTTTATACAAACACAAATTACAAATATATCAATTCATCAAATTCTATTTGTTTCCAATTGAGTATATATACTAATTAACCTTTCCAAATTCAATAATATTTCTTATAATATTATTTTTATCAATTAAAAGAAAAGAATTTCTTACACAGATAATAAAGAAAAACTCATTATTATTTTTATCAAACAGTAAAACACACGCGCAAAAATATTCAAGCAATCAGACATGTTAGACATAAATCATCTCCATGACCTTAACAAGCTAATCTATGACCATTCACTCTTAACAAGAAACAAAAGTTGAAAAACACATAAAATGTTAGGCATATATCACCTTCATGATCTTAACAAGAAACCAAAATTGAAAAATACAAAAAGAAAAGGTCATAAAACAATTAGAATGAAGTGTGACATGAAGCGCTTCCATATAATTTTCTTAAATTCAGTCAAAAGATTTCATTAAGGAACTATTTTTACATCTTTCAAGCTAACGTAGGGGCTGATCTCAACTTTGATACTTTTACAAAAAATTCATCATGACTTCTAACGATGCTTGATTTGGAGTGAATAAGCTGGTGGACCACGTAATGCCTACATAATAATAAAGAGTCAAGAGTCAAGTTATGATACCTGAACTCCGATGTCTAAATTAGTACGGTCTGAGTTAGATAGTATGTAAAATATTGAAGTCAAGCAGAAAGTCCTTATACCTGTCATGTGAAGGTTATTTATAAGTAGTGCTTGAGGGACATGAAAAACATATACAGATTTGTTGGTGTGGGCCCTTGGCAAAATGGACTTAGAAGTTATTGGATCAAATATTGAGTATCTACAACTTCTTCTCCAAAGGCGAGCAAGGAGTAGGATACACAAGAAAATTCTTTCTAGTCTAGCTCCTCAAAAATAAAATAAAATAACAATGACAAAACTGAACTTAAAGCCATACACTTAATTACACATCACGAGTTTATCTTTATCATCACTAGTTCAACTCCTTGAGTCAACATTGGACACTCTTTTTTTTCTTTTTTCTTTTTATATATTTTTATTTATGACCCTGACTTTAAACATAGAATCATTCACGCTAAGTTGATAACATATTCTATTTCCACAAATAACCAATCATAGGCCCCATCATTGAATCTTGCATACCAATGCTCTAAAATATCCAGAGAATTGAAGTGTAACAAGCCTTTAGAGTGTGGATAGCCTTTGGTGTTTTGGAAGAAGGGACCATACCTGCATATATGGGCAAGATCTTTTGTATACTTTCAATGAAGTTCCGAAGATCTGATAAAATAGAACATGAGATCCCAAGAATCTTATCGTGCTCTTAGGAGCTTTGTTCAATTCATTTACTTTGGAAAAAAAAAGTAATGTTACATAAAAATAACATTACTGGTTCGTTTATGCAGAACCAAACATTTGTTGTTTTCCTTCTATCTCATCCCATTTTTCTTTCGACGAATTATATATCCATGGATGCTGGCCTTGGAATTTTATGCAAAAACCATACCACTACTCATTTTTTCTTCTATCTTATCCAGATTTTTTCTTTGGATTCAGATTCAGATCCAGATTCAGATTTGGACTTGGAATGAGTTCGTCGAGTCTCTGTCTTACTTGATTCAAACAAGCCCTTAGTCTTGGTTACAAAACAAAAAAACTTATTAGTATTTTACTTTCTATTTTGACAAAAGTGTAATGTGCCAAATTTCTTGGTTTAAAGTCCAAATTCAAATATTCTTTTTTCTGGCATAAGTTAAGACTAAGAATTCAATATTCCCATCACGGCCCCGGAATAATTATGACGAAATGGATAAGAAATTAGTAGCATGTGACATATATCTTATATTATATCACATCCTCTTTTTGCAATTGTGATTAGAGCTGTCAGAGTGGAGGCGATGATGGAGTACCAGAGCCTGCAGACGGTGGAGGCGCGAATGAGAGTGGGGATGGGAAGGAAAGAGAGAATGAGCTCAATGAGATCAGAGCTCAAATGGGTAATCTCTGTCATCTGAGGTTGAAGGAGAAACAGGAGAAGAGAGGAGCAGAAACTGGGGGTGAATGGAAAAGGAGGGGTTGTTGTTGTAACGTTGTTGCTGGAAGAGGAGTAGTTGAGAATAGACAAGAGGAAGAAGAGAGCTCTGAAATTGAAATTGGTCCCTCTTTGTTGCTATCCACTGCATCTGCATGTGTGGACCTGCTTTGCTCACCCTTCTAGATGATGCAATTTATAGTACATAAGATCGGTGCATTGACTTCCATGTAAAGCAAAATGTTTCAGCTATTTTTTCTTCCCAAGTGATATAACACGGAGACTCAAGTAAGTTCTTGAAAGTTGAAACTCTTCTACTAATTGTAGAGCTGTCAGAACAGGCCAGCCCAGCCCGATTCGACTCAATCCGACCCGCTTCAACCTGTAAACAAACAGGGCAAAATAGATCGGGCTGAAATTTGTGATAAAAAAAATAATTAATTTAAATTTAAATTATATTAATTATGTTAATATAAAAATATATAAAATTAGTCAATAAGTGTACTTATTTAGTAAGGTTCAATTTGTAATTCTTTGTTGGTGGACATAAAATTAATTGTTGTACGCTCATTTTTAGGGTTAAGAGAATTTATCTACCTCTTAAATTTTTTAAATGTATCACCAAAAAAATACTAAATTAAATAATGTGTGGATATAATGCTCAAACACACACAATATAACTAATTTGAGTATTTCTTAAAATAGATTGAAATCACATATTTAAATTCTCATTTCTTATATTTTTATGTAAAACGTAACTCATTAGGGGAAGAGTTTCAACTTTCAAGAACTTGCTTGAGTCTCCATGTTATATCACTTGGGAAGAAAAAATAGCTAAAACATTTTGCTTTATATGGAAGTCAATGCACCGATCTCATGTACTATAAATTGCATCATCTAGAAGGGTGAGCAAAGCAGGTCCACACATGCAGATGCAGTGGATAGCAACAAAGAGGGACCAATTTCAATTTCAGAGCTCTCTTCTTCATCTTGTCTATTCTCAACTACTCTTCTTCCAGCAACAACAACCCTTCCTTTTCCACTCACCCAGTTTCTGTTCCTCTCTTGTCTTGTTTCTCCTTCAACCCCAGATGACAGAGATTACCCATTTGAGCTCTGATCTCATTGAGCTTATTCTCTCTTTCCTTGCCATCCCCACTCTCATTCGCGCCTCCACCGTCTGCAAGCTCTGGTACTCCATCATCTCCTCCCCTCTTTTCTCCTCCATCACCCTCTCCCACCCTAACCAACCCTGGTTTTTTCTCCACGGAATCCATAACATCTCCTCCAAGAACAACCAATCTTTCGGCTTTGACCCAATCTCCAACCTCTGGCTCCACCTTCCCACTTTCCCTGATCAACAACGCGAGCAGCAATCTAATTCTTCCTTCATCGGAACCAATGGTTTCTTCTTCATTACCGCGCCTAAATTTTGCTTCACCCCCATCCTCAAGCCCATTTGGCGCGCCACCGCACCCCTCCATTTCCCTCGAATTAACCCTCTTTTGGGTGTTTTCGATGATGGGTCGGGCCTCTCCAAGTTCATCATGGTTGGTGGTGTGAGATTTATTGGGAATTTGGTGGATATTGAAGACCGATTAGATGTGGAGATCTACGACCCGCGTTTCGATTCCTGGGAGCTTGGCCCTCCTTTGCCGGCGGATTTCAGATCGGGAAATTCGTCCTTGTCGTTGTCGTCTGCGTTATTTGGTGGCAGGTTCTACGTGTTTGGGATCTACTCTTGTTTTGTTTCGTCGTTTGATTTGCGTGAACGCGTTTGGAGTGAGGTCCAGACGCTTAGGCCACCTGGGGTTGTTTTCTCCTTCTTGATTGCGTGCAGGGAAGGGCTTGTTTTGGCTGGAATTTGCAACACGCGTCTTGGGGCCTCCTTCAATTTGTGGAAAGTTGATGAGAAAACTATGGAGTTTAGTGAGATTGCAATTATGCCCCAGGATTTGCTCTATAGTTTGTTTGATAGTGATGAGGATGACAAATTTGCAAGCTTGAAATGTGTGGGGATGGGTGATCTTATATATGTTTTCAATGAAGAGTATCACAAGGTGTACCCAGCTTGTGTTTGTGAGATTAATAGTGAGTCTGGGAACTGTAGTTGGAGGAGAGTGCCCCAATTGCCATTACCAGTGAACAAGTTTCACAAAGTCATTAGCTTTTGTTCAACTGTTTCACTGCATACTATTATGGGTGAACGACAGCGACAGCATCATGGTCTTTAACAGGCTTCCTGACTGATCATTCGCCTGCTAGGTATCAATTTTTTTGAACATTTCTTTTTTTTTTTTCATAATACTATCATTGGCATCTTTGATTTTTGGGAAATTTTCTGATCTCTGATGTATCTGAGGTAGCAAGTTTCCAAACTGAGAAATTGTTACTCTCATCAATTTCTTAATCAGCCATTACCTTTTAGATATGGTCTGTTTACTGTTTTACAAATGATGAATGTGTTACATTTATCTTGATCATGAATGATTGTACATTCTCACTTATCTCAATCTCAGTGATGAGCATGGCTCAACGGTCAAGTGCATATCATATTTGAATATTTCATACCAATTCTAATATATGTATGCTTGGTTTTTGAGATTTCGGCACTTGGCAAAATAGTGAGGGTTCCACAGCATTGAATGAGATGGCATTATTCAATAAATAAAACCAGAATGTGTATTGATGCATATTTTGTCTGTATAGAACTCCTTTACTTGAAGAATGTGTTTGTTCTCGTTACTATACGTCCAAGATGAGTGCTTTTATAGCAGAGGGCAGGATATGACATGCATTTCCATTATCTCTTGTTCCTACTTTTATCTTACATATGACTTGAAGAGTCTCTGCATTCAATCGCTCTATAATAAGATGCCATTATTGATTCTTATGTAGCTCTGGATTTTTACAATTCAACAGAAAGCAAAAGAAGGAAACCCCCATGACAAAAGAAGAAAGTTTGGGGAAGGAGAATCATTTGTTCAAGAAGAGAGCTTATAGGTACACTGAGGTCTTGTACATCATTCTCATCAGACAACACCAAAAGCTCTCATCAAGCATGTGCAGTAGATCAAACTAGGAGAGCTTTCATAGTTGTTCTGTTTAGGAATTTGGCTAGGCCAATCCAAGTTCTCATTCTTTCCTATGTATTTTGGCAACTTTAAGTTATTATTCATCCTGATTGTAAATGTACATAAATACGTGAAATATTAAGTTGTATGTTATAATGTTGTATTAACTGATAGAATTTGCAAAATCTCAATTGATGGAAACTGTTCATGGAAAATAAAGGGTGGTGTCCCCTGTTAATTGACCACTCTCAGAGTGTCTATGTTTGTTCACCATTATTTTGTATGAAGTAATTTCACATAGCTTCTGTAAAATCATTCTCCCTTCACAAATTCTCTTCTGTCTAATTCTTAAAGAAGCTCTAAACACGCACTCATTGTTTTAGTTTTACCATTTCCAGTGCTCAAGATTCTGTAACAAGCCAGAGGATAGAGGCACTGAACGTGATAGTGAGCCTTGGGAGATCTACATTAGAGTCCAAAGAAGCCTTTGCCTAGGCAGTCAAAGAATCAAGAGCACAAGTGCTTATAATAGTTATAACTTCCAATCATAAACACTTTCCAGAGTCGGAGAGAAAGAAAACATTATTTATTTTCTTGTATAAAAAGAGAGGAAGAAGCGTATGTAACTGCAAAACAAGAAAGAGGAACTTAAGACTCTCCTACTTTGATGGTATAGGCAACTGCCAACAACTGCATCATCCAAGGTGTTCCCTCGTAAGTATGTATATGCAATTGGTTGCTTATACAATTAACAAGACGTAAGTTTCACAACTGCTCAAACAAGCTCACAAGAAAGCCATGATTAATTTGGGATTTTAAAAAGATCAAAGCAATATTTTAAAAACCGGACCGGTGAGCAAATCAATGTAGCAAAAAATGACTGATCAGACTGGTTAGATCAAACGGTTAAACCGGTCACACTAAAAGCATGTTTTTAAAAATTTATAATATAAGTAAAATATAACATATTGCTCATAAAATAACAAAAAATGACTACAAAAGAAAGAAAAATATTTAAAACTTACTCAAACTAATTCACAAAGAATTAAACATTTAACATAATCATAACTTATAGTCAAACACAAGTCTCAAACTCAATTAAAAATCGTTAAGTCTATATTGAGGAGTCCCTGTCTTTTACCATCAAATTAACTAATCGATAAAAGCTTACACATAAGTGGGTGTAGAGAAATATTAAATATGCACAAGGACAACATAAAGAGCACCTGTGAGGCTCACCATAAATAATCATATTAAATTAGTTTATCTTATTTATATGTAGTCACAAATAGTAATCTGCATTGAGCTCAGCTGAGTTTGACTACATCAAAAATAGATATATTAGCATCCCAATTCTATGGTTTGCAAATTATTTATTCTATCATTTTCAAAAGAAACTAGAGCCATGTTTGGCCGCAACTTGCAAGGTAAAGAGCACAAATTTGACCTGCTACCAAGTTAAGACCTGTAAGGCTCTAATATTGTTCTGTCTTCAATAATATTATCAGCTATATTAACCCAAGAGAGATCAAAAGAAACTTGATTAATATAAGTTGACTACTCCCTGAGTGCCTGCAAGAAATTGTGACCCCTTTTTCTTTAAAAATTATATTTGGAGGAAGCTATTCATGGGGCATGAGCAAAGCATTATTTACTAAAGGAGTTCTTGTACACTTCACACACAAAAGTCAATGTATGACAGACAACCAGGGACTGAAAACCAGCACTTCAAAATGGGGTTAAATTTGTTTAATTTTTATATAGACTTTTCTAGTTTAATTTCTAACTTTTTCAAAATGCCTTGCTTATTAGAAATTCAGAAGAGATGGCCATGAATATTTGGAGAAAAATCCTTGTGAGGGCGAGAATCTCTAACAAATAATTTGTAGTAGGATCCAACCCGTGAATAGAAATAGCATCCATAGCATACTGTAAAAAAAAGAATTTAATTGCTTTTCTCATTTTATTCCCTCCGTATATACACAATCTCAAAACTACATAAGGGTGTATACAAAATCTCATCAAGCATAGTCCAAAAACAAGAAATAGAATATTGAACCAACCACAAACCAACAACTCTAGCTACCTAGAGTTTAAGACCAATTAAGTTCAAATCATAAGGCTCGTCGCAACGTCCTTTTCGGGAGCGCAACGACGCGAGGCAACGAACGAAAAAATATATAGGCGTAGAATTGTAAGTTTTGTAAATTTGTAAAGCTTTTTAATTAAAAAAATGATTAGAGAAAATTAATAGAATCGCCACCAATCAATTTAAGGCATGATTGGATGCCTACAAAAAAGTTTGGTATACATTATCAGAGTTTGGGTAAGAGAGTTGATTACGTGTAAGGAAGATGTTAGCACCCTACAACGCCCGTTCTAGCGAACGGTTACCAATTTAATTTTATGTTATCTAAAAAATTGTTGAATGAAATTAGTCATTAAAATAGATTAATATGTTATTAAGCCCTGCCAGTATCTCTAGTAAAACCTAAAAAGATGCCTCAAGACTATTGGGTAGAGTTCGTAATTGTCATTACAATCATCTCCTAATCTATTCCGTCATAAGCGATTTTTAACAACCTTACTAACTTATTGATAACTAAATACACAAAAGGTAATTTATTATGCGTTCCAGAAATGGGTTTGAGTTTCACGGTAAAAGATTTTTATCGGAGATCTTTCATTAAGTCTACCAGTACATCTGAAAAAACTAAAGCGACACTCTTCACCTCCGAAATGTCAAAGTGTCGCCATCATTATGGCTAATCTTGTTTATTCCCTCGTCGGTACCTTTTAACCTGTGGATGAGACTCCTGCAAATTGTGTTCGTTTGAGCTTGGAGGATTTTTGCTCCTCTGGTCTGTGTATTTGGCCTCCTTTTTTGCTTCCGAAAATTCCTCTCCCTTCCCCTCTATCTGTGTCTCTTTTATAGCTAAAGAATTGTGCAAGTTGTACTAATGTGATTTCCTATTTCCTACTTTCAAGTTTTAAGAGGCATGGCATGGGCATGGTTGGGAGGAATGACCGAACTAGGAACAACATTTCACAGAACTTGGGTTGCTGCCTTGCGTGTTGCCTCCAAGAGCCATTATGTCTTTTTTTTTTTTTTTATGTATATTATTCATTTTTAATAATAATAATTTTTTGTATTTTTGTATTCTTTAAATTATTATTATTGTAAGTATTTCAAACATTTTATTTTTTGTATTTATTCTTTATAAGTTGACTAGGACAAAATTGGGTATCAACAAGGCCAATGTCCAAAACAGAATTTCACATCCTTAGTTCATCACAGAAAGACTGAACACCAAATAAAATCTAACATGCATAGACTCAGAGTGATTATGGAAAACATACATAGGAATCAAATCCAAAAGTGCCCATAATTCTTTATATCAATATCTGACTTCATAACCCATCAAAATCAGAGAACGCCCAAATACATATCTACCAAAATATAAGCAGTCTTTGAACAACTATTAGACTCATGGTGCAATGAAAAGCAAGCATTACACGAACCAAAGACCTATATATGAAGCTCACTTTTTGTCCCTGCAGAACATGTGCCGAAAATCAAACAAGCCACAAATCAAACTATCCTAAAAGCATGCAAAGGAAAAGTAAAAAATCTCAAGGGTGCTAAAAATAGGAGAACGCAGGTGTGTCCGTCGGTGTTGATGGGTGTCTATCGGAGGTTGAATGGAGATTAGGGCCGAGAGGGGAGAAGGAATGTGGGAAAAGAGAGAAGAGAATGGAGAAGCTCATACACTATGTGAGCTGAAATTGGGAGGGAAAATCCCTCAGCCAAAACGACGCCGTTATGAAATTTGAACCATCCGGTTATTGCAAACTGGTACCGGTTCAACAATTTTACCGGTTCGACCGCTCAAATGATTTACCCCTCCTAATCGAACCGGTATCCTAACCGAGCACCGGTCGAACCGCCCGGTTTAGTCTGGTTTTTAAAACACTGGATCAAAGGATATAACCAAACGAATCCCTTAATATTTTATGATAAAGATTAGTCAACAATTCAGAGCAGAGAAAGACTATATAATCCTTTTCACCTGCAAATAGCCACTTTTGGCTGCCCATCTATCACATGGTTTCCATTTTTTCAGAATAAGCTCAAATAAACTAACAACGTTTGATATTGTTATTTGTTAAGCTAACAAGCAAGTAAACAAACCTGAGAAGCCACTGTCTGAAGATTTCCAGCAATAAGATGTCAATAACCAGTAAGGAGTAAATTAATTGAATTTATAAGCTCTAATGGTCTTCAACCAGATATTAGCTAGCCTTATCCGTATATATGTCTTAAATTCAATTCAAACAAGTAAAAGTACAAAGTGCATCCCTAATATGCACTTAACTATCAGTCTCCAGTTAGTAAAATTGGTCAGAAGCTGGTCCTTAAACATAGCCCTGAGATATATAGAAGAGCAACTAAAGAAGGAGGAATACACATGAATGCAGCAATGAAAACTGCAGTGTCAACTAAAGAAGTTACAGACAGAAAACTCCTAACTTCTGACAGTGCTTAGTTTTTCTTCTTCAGTAACAAGCAGCTTCCCCTCTGTAAACTCACAGCTTGGTATTGATATTCCAAGCTGCTTCAGCAATTTCTTCACAACAAACACTTCTGGCTCTTCACATATAGTTACCACTGTACCATTCCTACCAAGCCGACCAGTGCGGCCAGCTCTGTGTGCATAGTGAATTGAGTCTGTGGGTAAGTCCAGATTAACGACAAGATCACATTCTGCCACATCCAAACCCCTTGCTGATAATTCATTTGTCACCAAAACTCTCACCTCACCATTCTTGAATTTTTTCAGAGTTGTTGACCTAGCAAGCTTCCCAAGATCCCCATGTAACTCTGCAGCTTTCATCCCACGGGCCTCTAGCTTGAAGACAACATCCTTCAGCTGCTTAGTATGGTTCATGAAAGCTATAACAAATTTGGCATCTAATGCATGAATACACTTTCTCAAAGTATCAACCTTGTGCTGTAACTTTGCGACACAATAAAAATGTTTCAAGGCAGGAGGTAGACTCTCTACTGCTCCCTGAGCTACCATATTTGTGTTAGGATTTGAACTAGGAGTAGACCTTGACAAGTTAAGAGGTTGGGAAGGAGAGATCGTTTCAAGAGGGACAACTTTCTTGGCTTGGACAAGAAGTGGGTCACACCCCCAGCTCCGGGCTGCCCTTACAACAGAAAATGGCACAGTTGCAGATACCATAATCATCTGTCGCTCAGTTTGTCTAGCAATTGGGCTTTTTGGTCCCCGCATATCTGCACCTGATTTCCTCCCAACATGTTCCAGTATCCTGTGCATGTCTTCCCTGAAATTAAATGACAGGAGTTCGTCAACTTCATCTAGGACCAAAAAACGACAACCATGGGTGTGAAGCTTCCCAGATCCACTGAGCTCTGCTATTCTACCAGGCGTGCCAATAACAATAGCAGGTTTATTTTTCTTGAGAGCTTCTTCCTGCCTAGATCGGTTCGCACCTCCCACAAGCTGCTGAACCACTTTTTTGTTAGCAGGTCCTAGTATCTTCTCAAACTCCCTCACTATTTGCATGCCCAGCTCCCTAGAGGGAGCAACAATTACTGCCTCTATTCCCATTTTCCTCCCAGGTTCACCACCAATATCACCTTCAGAAGGTTTGTTTCTTAGCGGGCTAACATCAGAGAGTATAGGAAGGAGATAAGCCAATGTTTTCCCTGATCCTGTGTAAGATTGAATTACAACATCGTTATATTTCAGAATGGTAGGAATTGCTGCAGACTGGACTTCTGTTGGAACTGTGAAACCCTCTTTTTCTAACCTCTCAATTAACAAATGCGGGAGGCCAAGTTCCGAAAATGACTTTGCAGCAAACGGAGCCAATTCTATTTGCTGCGTCTTTTTGGCTCCAACTGCCTTAACTTCATTTATTCCAATAGCCTTTGCTTTTCTCTTTGAGGCTTCAGAGGAGGAACTCAATTGCTTTAGTTTATTTAATTTGGTTTTATTACTGGTTTCAGTTTCACCTTTGAAACCAAGGCTCGAAACAGTGAGGGAAGCATGGTCGGGAGCTACCTGACTCAGAAAACGAACACTGCTGTTCAACCAAGCTGTTCTAGAAGTGGGTAAAAACCTTCTAATTGGCAATGACTCTCCAACAAGCAGAAGCAACCGTGTTGAGATCAATGCTGGCATAATTTGCAGTCTTTCTTTATAATTTATTCCTTATTGCTTCTCGAAAATCCCTTGAAACAAAAATTCTAGTCAATCTGCAGCATCAAGTGAGCAAGAGCAAACACAATCAGGTTTACACTGAGGAAATACCCTTAGCTCACAGATTTATTGCACCACATCCTCCACCAAAATCAATGTAGCAGTTCATGATTCAAGCAACTAACAGCACAACTAGCAAGCATTTATTTAAAAAAATAATCCATAAAAAAATACAGCAAAATGTAATCACATAGTCCCAGTTAACTGTGCTCCTACGAAATTCAGAGAAGTGTAGCATTGCCAGATTAGCATGGAGCTCAATAAACAATAACACTCACCTCAGAAGAGGCAAAAACCCCAGCCGGTGGTCACAACTTAATAACCAACAATAATTTCATAAAACAATCGATATGTTCCTTTCCTCAAGTAGTATCACAGTTCAGTCTATTCATATAAAAATACATAAACCAGAACCTTAATCCCCATATCTAGTGTAATTCTCAGACAAAAACAGTCATTTATTTTATCATTCCTTCAAGAATAAATAAAAATGTATCAATAATTTCTTTAAACCAGCGTCAATTAATCATCTTCACAGATTTTCCATCTACCTCATTAGCAACATACAATGATAAAATTTTAAACTTTGATTAAAACCCACATACAATTTTCATAAATCATGGAAATTATTGACTGAAAAAACAAAAAAACAAAAATTAGTTCTTTTCAAAGAGGTGGAGCATGGGAATGGATAAGGTTAAGAGCAAGAAAACTAACTATGCAACCCCAGAGAAAAAGAAAGAGAGAAACCTGAATGAAATGACATCCAAGCAATGAATGGAAATATTTGAGGGTGAAACTGAATCTATTGCGTTATTGTGGTTGTGGGTTGTGGGAGTGTATTAGTCCCAGTTGCAGAAACAATCTTTCAGCAGCAATTGAATGAAAGAACTAGCTTTAGGCTTTAGCTCTGCTGGTGTGAGTTGAGAAGGGCTCCGGGGTTGATGTTGATGCCGCTATCGACACAGCCATCGTTCTTGCCTCGCGTCCATATAATTAATACGGTGCCGTTTTTTAGTTGTTGGACAATGAACTTGTGGGTTTTGGTCCAGGCCCAATCAATTAATTTTGAACATCAACACTAAAATTACAATTTGAAAGAGAGGGGAAAAAAAAAAAAAGATTTCTTGCTATAATAATTGTTTATTTTGGTGATAGAAAAAATTTAGCAGATAAACAAAGGATGTTTCTTAGATACTTTTAGTATTTATGTAGTATGTCATACTACATAGGAATAACCAATAAATGAATGATATGTGTACAAATTAACTGTTTTTAAGTTTGTTTAAAAAATTAAATAAATTATATTTTATATATAATAAAATATGAAAATTATGTATGATTACTACGTCAGTGTAGTATAACATACTTATGTAGTATCATAGAATTCCCGATAAACAAATTGTACAATAAGTTCTAAGGCAGGACATATTGTGATGTGTGGATGTCTACAATCAAGAGATTTATAATAGGAATTGAACAGAAAACGTTCATCTCTATCTATAGAACCAATCCTTATTAACGTTACTAGAATAATTTAAACTACTATAATTAAATTATTTTTTAANAATTAATTTTTAATTAATGATTTATTTTGTGAATTGCTTTAAATATCAAACTCTATACTTTTTTTTGTTATAAATAGGTAAAATTCGATTTTTTTTATTAGGGAATATGAGAGATTGAAATTTGAACTTTGGACCTTAATTTTTTTTGAAAATCCATAAACTAATTATACTATATGTGCTTCTATAAGTTTTATAACTACATGAGGATCAAATCTTTTTTTTGGTAAGATTTAGGTTCGAATTTCACTGCGAACAATTTTTTTTGAGATAGATAATATGTAAGTACTAATATAAGCACTTTGTTGAATCTATAACATGCTCTAATCTTAGAATAAGGTAGTCTTTTTTTGCCCTAAATTTTTCATTATCAAAAAACTATCCTAAAATTAAAATTTACATGAAATATGGTTCAATTTCTTAGCACACACGTCAATAGAAGCTAATAATAGGATTGTAAAATTCTCGTAATTTGTCAAATTTAGGCTATCTCTGTTCTAACATGGCCCATGCCAAAAGGAACCTAACTTAGCCCAGTGGGCTATCTCGGTTCTAACATGGCCCATACCCAAAAGGAACCTAACTGGGCACTGTAGGGGCACTAACTTCTTATCTTGTGTTCTTTACGAATTTCTTTTGGACCTGAGCTTGACCCGAAAAGGAAATTAGAAACAAGGTTCACAATAAAAAGACTTGAGTCCCAAGGACCAATCTGAGCCGTTGGTGTCATAAGGCTTTCCTTCTAACTATTTAAGGTTCAAATTCACGCACATGCGTTGGGATTTCAATTTCACAATTTTAAAAATTGCTACCCTTATTTTCATAAGGCTGTCAAGGAAGAACCCTGAGGTTTTAGCCCTTTACTGATATTCTAGGGTTTTAGTGTTAGGGTTTCACTGCTCTATCTCTCTCCCGAAGTCGGAAGCCATGGACAGGTACACCAAGGTCGAGAAACCAAAGCCCGAAACTCCGATTAACGAGAACGAGATCCGAATCACCACCCAAGGTGCCATCAGAAACTACATCAGCTATGCCACCTCTCTTCTCCAGGTTCCACCGCCGATATTGATTTTCCTCAATCTTCGGTTTGCTGAACTCTTGTATCGTTTCTGGATTCTATGCTGATTCAATTATTCTACATTTTCATCGATTTTTTGAAAAACGAATTGCGTAACTGTAATACTGGTTTTGGTGTGTTTATAGTTTATATAGAGCAATTTGTTTTTTGTAGAATAGTTTTCTTGGTTGTGTATCTTGTTCTCCTGGTGTATTATCATTGTTTGATTTGTTTTTGGATTGCGGACGGAATGGTGGTTATGATTGTAATCAATGGAGTTTATAGGAGTCATTGTCCCTCTTCCTCCCTATTGTTACCGTTGTCTCTGATTGATATAATTCTGTAGGCCATCCTAAGCTTCTGTATAAATGACCCTTTTTGGTTTTTCGGTAGTTGGGTAAGTAATATTTTATAACAATTTGGCCTTTTTTAATCTAGGATAATTACTCTCTGTTCTGATTGCTATAATTAAGAACTTGGTTTGGTAATGCATACCATGCATTTATTAAGAATAAAAGAAAAAGAGAAAGATATTGTTTTATTTGTCAGTAATTTAAAGCTTAATCTTAAATATAATGTTGAGTCTTTCTAACTCATCCCAGGATACGAATGGTCTTTTTCCTTGTATTTGGATCAATTTGTAATTTTTTATCTGGACTGTGCTTGTTTCCTTGACTTTGGCTTTAAAACCTCTTTTGGATTCCAACATGGTTATAAGTGTTATTGCTGTTCTCTTGGATACTAGAGCAAACAGAAGAGAAAGTTAAAAATTAGCTGTTTCTGATCCTAAGTTATTTAATAGGGAGCACAAAATACAAGGGCAGGGATATCTACTCAGGCTTTTGCCTTGGTGGTCACCAGAGCAGTGAAAAATATGCAATATGCTATACATGGCGATAAAATTGCCTTTCTATTAAATATGGATTTTTTTTTTATTTTTTTTATTTATTTTTTTTTCGCTATCTATTCTGTTTTTTTTTTGGGAGAAGAGGAGGGGGGGAGGCATGAGGGGGAGTCCCTTTGTGTGGTTGTGTGATTGGTGTCTCACGAGGAATAAGTGTGGCTAAATTGTTGAGCCTATGAATAATGGTAGTATTGATTGAGCCTCCTTTCATTCATTAGAGACAATTAATTTTAATGTTTTGTCAAATTCCCTGTGGTTTAATTTGCCGATGACTTTCTGATTATGCTTTTATCTGTATTCTACCTGCTTGTCAAATTTTATTTATCTTAAAGTGAGCGTGCTGCATACAATTAAGTTTTTCTAGTTCCCTGAATGGATTGTTTTGTCTATTCTGTCATTGGAAAATGTCTACTCTGTCTTATTGTTGTTGCACTTCATCCAGGAAAAACATGCAAGAGAGATCGTCTTGAAGGCAATGGGACAGGCAATCAGCAAGACAGTTGCCATTGCAGAGATTTTAAAGGTTGATGTTCTTTGCAAGATGTTCCTCTCTCTCTCTCTCTCTTCATATTGCATATTCTTTAACATTGATATGAATGAGGTACAAGCACATAAAAACATACCAATTTTACATTGTTCAGTAAGATGGCCTTTATATGTCCATGGCAGAAGGCTGCAAACTCCACCATAAGATAATAGTGAGGATTAGAAGATATTTTAAAACTGTCTTACCACGATTTACTAGCACATTAATGGAGTTGCTAAAACTTGTTTGATACTGGAATTTCTTTCTTGCTCTCCAGTGATGAGGAACCAAATGAGAAGTTCTCTGGCATATAACTCTAAGATCGGTTGTTGTCAAAGTTGAAAAGATCATTAACTTGAAAAATGCAAGATTCTTTATACTGATTTTACTCTGATTAGCTTTTTATAATCTTAAACAGAAGAGGATCCCCCGTCTTCATCAAGACACTGCTATCAGCTCAGTAAGCATAACGGATGTGTGGGAACCCGTTGAAGAGGGCCTTTTACCGTAAGTTTTAAATGTTAAATATTAAGCTTCAGCTTGTCTACATATTAATGTAGTGGGTGGTGAAGATTCCTGAGCATTTTCATTCGATGCAGTGTGGAGCAGACTCGCCATGTCTCTATGATCTCAATCACCTTATCAACTCGAGAGTTAAACAAAAACTCTCCTGGGTGAGTTCTTGAAAACCTCTGGAATCACATACCCAAAATGTAGTGCCTTTTACCGGTTCAAAATATTTCCTGCTGGTTTTCAAGTCTGTCTTCTAAATTTTCTCTGGATTTTTGGAGTTGACCTTTTCAGGATGTTGTTTATATGATTGTCCATAGGTATCAAGCTCCATATAATGTTGAACAACCGAAGCAGCAATTCAATTATCAACAGCAACAACCAAAACAAGCACGTGGTCCTTACAATGCTGTAAATGAAGGTAACCCCACAGATTAGCCAAAATATTAGAATTGGCAGTTCAAATTTCCTATTGTATCTAAATTTAACACATCTATGATGTGTTTTCAGACTCATATGGCCGAGGCCGAGGTCGGGGTCGGGGGAGAGGGAGAGGAAGGAATTGGGGAAGAGGTGGATATGGCTATCAAGGTGGTTATGGAAATTATCAAGGTGGATATCAAGGTGGGTATGGAAATTATCAAAGTGGATATGGAAATGGATATGGAAACTACCAAGGTGGATATGGAAATTACCAAGGTATGGATTCTGAATACTGATTATGTCACTTTTGTTATCTTATAATTGTTTTAATTGTTATGTGCTTTTCTTTTATTTGATCTTGGCTTCAACTTGTGCTCTTTTTCTCATAGATAATGGTGGGTATTCAAATCGGGGCCGAGGTGGTGGGCGAGGCAGAGGCTGGGGGTATTCAAATCGTGGTAAGTTTACATGACTGTATACTCATGCCAGTTTTTATTTGATGGTGATGAGCTTAGTAAAGATTCCAACGTTCAGTGGGGTGGATTAACTCTTTCATCTGTGTCTGGATTTTTTTTTTCCTCTGGAAGTATGCAACTAGTATATGCTATTTAAGTTTTCTATAGTTTCTGAAGTACACTAAGGCATCCTGCCAAAGGGGAAATCAGTTGAATGTCTGTCTGGACATAACTGCTTTGTTCAACTTAATTGTATGGTGATGACTCAGACATTTTTTATTTGCGTGACAGGTGCTGGTTATGAAAGAGGCAGAGGTGGAGGCAGGGGTTATGGCCGTGGTCGGGGACGCATGGGTGGGCGGTCAAGGGGTGGTGGCGGCAATGAGGCATAATAGGAACCAGTGTTCTTTTCATTCTTGCTAAATGCTTGCCTTGACAAATGCGGTGAATTTTACCAGAATACTGTGTTGATAGTGTGATGTGGCTCGTGATCCAGCATTATGAAGCAGTATTTTATGTTTTTCGCGTCATTAAATTAATATGGGCAAGGTTTTTGTTCATCCTTTACATTTAGCTGGAAATCATCTTGGTTATGATTGCTGTAATTCATTTTTAACTTTTATGGTTGCCAACACCATTTAATTTATATTTGTATCTAGTTTTCACTTGTTCTTTTTGTTTAAGTAATTTCTCTTGTGAAAATTTGTTATGGTGACCGAGTATAGCAGCAGATCTGTGTATACCCTTTTTAATTAGAACAGCTTATTATTGGGTTTAAGTGTCATGAACAGCCTGCATGGCTCTTTCATCAGTATTTTTTAGAATAGTTTTAAGAGAAATTTTGGCATTTCAAAAGTTTTTAATCCATGCTTTTTACAACCATATGTAAGTAACATTGTTGGTTTAAAATGGCTTATGAATTTTTACGTGGCATCAGCTTTAATCTGTGACAAAATGGAGTTTAGACTAGTCCTTAATTTCTTTTCCTTGGAAATATTCTATGATCCGATTTTGTTTTCATCTCACTAGGATGTGAATTAACATAGTTTATGAAAATGAGGTTTTTTAGATATTTTTTGTATTTATTTAGTATGTTATATCACATGAGAATAGTC
>QAOA01004724.1:329614-344103 GCA_003255065.1 Cercis canadensis
GTTGATGATGCGCTTTGATTCGAAGAGAACGGCCCAGAGATCGAGGGGAGCTCCTCGCTCGGTTGCCATGGCGGTTATTCCCTGTAGAGAGAGAAAGAGATTAGAGAGAGAGAGAGAGATGAGGATGAAATGTGGCAGATGAGGAAGAAGACAGGTCAGAGGTGGCGTATGTGGAAATAGAAGTTAGTCGAAGACAAAGAAAGAGGATACTCCGGATTCGGTCATTCCTTTGGGGCTACTGGGTCATGAGTCATGACAGCATCCTCAGTCCTCACTAATCTCCGTAGGTACCTAAGAGGCTAAGACATATAACTCGGCTAGGAAGGTGTGGTGGTCTGGTGGTGGTGGAGGCTGGTTGCCTGGTTCATCCGTGTTTGTGCCAACAAGCTCCTTCAGAAGACTTGCCACAAGAATATCAAAACCCAGGTGCATAATGCCCTTCACTTCCTGCATATGTTGATCACACAGGCTACTGAAATTCATATCAGAGTACATTCACTAATTTTTATCACTATTATTATGTTAGAATCTTTTAAAATTAAAAAAAGTTATTGCTTAAAATTATTTAAAACGTTTCTTAAAAAATCTTCCGTTTCCACGAAATTTCCGAAACGTTTCCGTTTCTTGAGTGACCGAAACGGTACCTCGACACGACATTTAGTTCCTTGGCTGAAACTCACAGCAACTTTTGTTTTTTACACATTTTGGTAATTTTTGGGTTTCGAAATGCCGAAAAACGTTCCGTTTCGTTAAAGAAATGTCTTCGAAATGAGGAGCTTCCTGCGGTGAACCGAAACGTCAACGTTTTGCGGGCTACAGATGACTGGTCAATTGGAATGGTGTCGTTTTGGACAAAGGCAAAAATTAAACTCCCCGATACGGCGTCGTTTGGATAAGTGAGGAAATCAATACTGAATGAAACGGCGTCATTTCAAAAGATGCGGAAATGGCAATCTGAGGGTAACGATGCCGTTTTTCTTTATGCCCTTAAATCTGTTCGTAATTTCTCCTTCTCGAAATCAAATGCCCATTCCATTTGCAATTTTCCAGCAAACAAAGAGCAATAGCAGCGACAGGGGTTTCTTTTGGCTTCCTTCCTCTTCCTCTGCAGCAGCTTTTTTTTTCAACCAAAGTAAAGAGTGGGGCTGCTGCCCCTTTGCTCCAAGCACTTGCTTTGAAGCTTCTTGGCCAACCATGCTCATCATCTTGTTGTGAAAGAAATTGGAGTACATACTCCTTTATCCATTCAATGAAGAGAAACTTGATGAATCCTCAAAGGGCTGAAGATTTAGTATTTGTTCACACAAATCTTCGTCTTTTGTCAAGGAAAAGTGATAAATATTTAAGTGGAAACACTAAAAATTGGGATGTTATTGGAGATAATTGGGAACTATTTGATGGAGGTGATGATCTTGAAGTTGTTAGCTTATCACTTGATGAACTTGAGATGGAAGCTATAATCATTGGTGATGGTGGTGATGGAAATGAAGAAATTAATAGTGTTAGGAGTTGAATTTTGATTGATTATTTGTACTTTGAATTAATACTTGTTGATTGTTATTTATTTGGTAAGGATGAATGGTTGATATTTTTAATATTTGGAAAATTTTAACATTTTTCTTGCTATTTGATATATATATATGACGTGGTATACCTCTACCGTACTCGTACCCCTGTTTTTTGGAAAATGTCGTACCAGCGTTTCACACCGTACAACATAGGATTTAATGATAAGAGGTTTAGATAAGTTAAGATTAGGTTTAAGTAAGTCACAATAAATTAAGATTCGAGTCTTTGTATCATAATTAAGTAAAATATTACAATTGAATTGAGCAATTACTTAATAAATTACATATTTTTAATATATATTACAAAAAAAAATTTAAATTAACTCAAAGCANTATATATTACAAAAAAAAAAATTTAAATTAACTCAAAGCATGTAATTTGTTTTGGTAAATCATGTAAATTTGAGTTTTGTATCATATGTTAGCAAATCCCAATTAATTTAAGTGATGATTTCTTTGATGTCTTTGATATGATGAAGTCTTCCAACACATTATGTAAAGTATTACGGAAGATTTGACATTACTCCCACTCAATAACATGGAAAAGGATAACCAAGATTCCAAGTGCGAAAATTAGTTCACATTTTTAATTAGCCAACTGAATGTAACTGGTTTTAGGTCCAGGTTCGATTTTGTACGTATACGAACAAATATGACGTCAAGAAAGGGCAGCAGTCTAGACCAGTACCCACCTTTTTTCCTTTTTGTTTAAATATAGTTCAATGGGATCAATGATGTTTCGTTAAACAAAACAAAACAAAACAAAACAAAAAAAAAGAATGGATAATGTTCGTGTTACACTTTTATGATTTTTTTTTAATGGTTAGGATATTTTTGACTAATTTTCGTATACTAAGATTACATTCAAGTAATATTTAAAGGAGTTTATTATTATAAAGTATTAGAACGTGACATAAAAGACTCAATAGTATTAAAAGAATTAATACTTTTTAAGTATGTGTTTGTCACATAGTGTGAAATGACCAAATTAAATATTTTCGTGTTATGTGATTATTTTATTTATATTTTAATATGATAATTACATATATATAAACAGAATAATCACATAATTTACATATGATAATAACATATAAACAGAATAATTATATAATACCAAGCAGTATTTTGATAATTTTCACATTATTATAGATATATACTTAAAAGATATTTTCTTTTAGTACTAGTAAGTTTTTTATGTCAAGTTCTAGCATTTCATAATAATAAATTCTATTTAAAGTTTAAATTAAAAAAAAAAAGGTGCTGAAGTTGAGGGGGAATGTATCTAAATGTAGAATTTTTTTTTTTTGGGGGGAATGTAGTGAATATTTAATGTATTATGATATTGAAATAATGTATTAGTACATGTTTTACGTCTAGGTTAACTTTTGTTTGATTTTTTCTCCTCGTTTGTTTCCCACGTGAAACTTAAAGTTATCACAAACTCATACTTTTCTTTTGATATGATGGTTTTATCAACTTATCATACTTTCATCACCAAAAGCAAGCCTCAAATCATTTGCCTAATTACTATTACTCAGCCGAAATATAGATAAGAAATGCTTCCTAGCTACATATAAAGTAAGATGACAATAAATTTGCTTATTAAAATTTAGTAAATTCAATTAAATATATATTATGATATATACAATTTTTTTTTTTAGTTAGTTAGTTCAACGNGTTTTTTTTTTAGTTAATTAGTTTAACGGTAAGAATATTTTTGAGTCAGCTTTTATACTTTAATAGCCTCTCACAAATTATTTTAAACGCGAACTTCCACATCAACTTAATATTAAGAGAAGGAGATTATATAGAAATGATTGATGAATAAATAGATAGCATTACCAATATAGACAAATTCTGAATCAGAAATGAATATTCCTTTGCTGTAAATGATGGTATAATACAACTGTGTGATTCAGTTTTGACTTGTCTTTGCTGATGGAACCTTTTTGGTGGGTGGAGAGTTATATGAAATGAACATAGCAACAATACAGGAAGAGGGGAGACACTAATCTACCCATAGAGCCAATGAGTCACAAGATTCTTTGAATCACATTATGAGACATGTCACAATCTGATTGGTTGTAGAGAGGTTGATTGGCTGTGATGGGTTAACTTAAACACACATGGTTAATATGGACGCAGACCCGTCTAGGTTCACAGATCTTTGTATCCAAAGTGTCTTGTATAAACTCTAGTTCTTCCCCCTCTTTGATATGTCTCTGTTGGAATTAAATATTTCGCATCATCATAGGGTGCATGTAATAATTAGAAGGGAAGAGGAAGACAACGAGGTTGTTGGGTACCTTTGTTTTAGAGAGAGAAATGGAAGAGAGTGGATTCAACAAGAGAAAGAGCTCAAAGTTAAGGAAAAAAGAAGACCTCTTTCATGTTGTTCATAAGGTACCTTATGGAGATACTCCCTATGTTAAAGCCAAGCATGCCCAGGTATCTTGCTTTCCCTTTTTAATTTCACTTTTATTTTATCTAGTTTTGATTTTAGTTGCAAACTATCAATTTAGTTTCTACCTTTCTCATAGTGTTCACAATTGCACTATCTTCAATTATTTTCTCTCTCTCTCTCTAGAAAATTTATGCTTGTATTCATGATTTGTTTGAGAGTGAGTCGATGGAAATTGGACAAAATTAGATTCATGAAATCTTAGTTTATCAAACTTTATGATTTATGGTACTATTTGGGATTGTGTGTCATAGATTTGGGGTGGCAAAATGGAAATGCTTTACTGAAAAAGGTATTTTGCAGATTAACTAGCATATATCTATTCATTTTCAGTTGGCTATACATATGCCAGCTTCTCAAGAAGTCCTGTGTTTGTTTCTCAAGAAAATATTCCAGAACAAAACGTGGACAAGGATAGTTGGCTGAATCATTGACTTTCTGCTAACCCTTTCCTTTTTCCTTCTTTTGCTGACACAAGTAGAAGTAAATAGTTCCTAGATTCTTGTCTGCACAACCTTTGTATCTGGTGCTTCTGAGATTCTTAGTATCTTCAGAATTCAAGCTCTCTCTCTCTCTCTCTCTCTCTCTCTTCTTTCTTTTCATGAAGCTCTATCTTCTGCTTCTTATTCTTTCTATTTTCTACCTGATACGAGAAGAGATGCTGCATGATTAAGCATTTAAATTTGGTTTACTTTTCTCTAATTGGAAACAAAATTTTATTACTAAAGTTTTTTGATGGTTGCTGCTTTATTACTAGATCCACTTCACAAGAAATTACTTCATCACTGCAAATGGAGTTACTAGGTTAATTTTCCATAGGTTAATTTAAGGATAGCATTTATATCTAGCAGTGTCGTTGTCTCTATTCTATAATGATAATGATAGAACGTGACGTATGATGAAGAAATGTTGGTCCATCATGAGTCATTCATGACTCATGAGTTCTTGAATTCAACGTATGGTCCTTTCAAATTTTCCTTTTTCCATAAAAATCCAAACTATAAGAAAATTTTCCAACACATAAAATTATATTAGGTAATTAACCAAAATTCATTCATCACTATATTAAATTAATATTTTTTTTTTCTTGTAAGTATAATTATCTAAAGNTTTACGAGTATGATTATCTAAAATTAGTGTACTCGCTCTCTGCCCTATCTTATTTTTTCTATTTCTTTTTCTCTCTCTTTACGATTTTTCTCTCCTTTCTAATTTGCAACTAGTATTATGAGTAAAAAAGGAAAATGTAAGTTGAAAGTGGGGAAGTATTTTTATATTTCTTTATAAGATTGAATGAATGAATAATCTTTTACTAACCAATTTCTTAATGCTCATGTAAATTCAGCTTGTGGACAAAGACCCAGAAGCAGCAATTGTATTATTTTGGCAGGCAATAAATGCAGGAGATAAAATAGACAGTGCCCTAAAAGACATGGCTGTTGTGATGAAGCAGTTAGATAGAACTGAAGAAGCCATTGAAGCTATTAAATCTTTTAGAATCCTTTGCCCCAAACAGTCTCAAGAGTCACTTGATAATGTGCTCATTGACCTCTACAAGGTACAAATACACTTGCTTGAAATTCCTTTTATTTTTTCCATTTTGCTACTTTTTTTAACTTGTTTGGAGCACTGAGATTTTTATAATTAAATAAATAAATTATTCTATAAAACTTGTTTTAAATTTATATTAACTTAAAAATTGAAATTATAAATAAAATTATTTTACATGTTATTTTTTACGGGAATTCTATAATATTACATGAGTATATCATATTACATTGACGTGACAAACATACGTAATTTTTATATTTTATTGAATATAAATATAATTTATTTTATTTTCTCAAATAAATTTAAAAATAATTAATTTGTAGACATGTCATTTTCATATTAGCTAATATCATGTAATATGATATACTACATAAATATGAAAAGTATCTAAGAAATCTCCTATTTTTTATAATTTGTGAATCCTACCACCATTTGTGGGATTTACCCAAAAATTCTTTTCAAATGAATTTATTTAATTTCTAGACACACTAAGAAATGGTCATTCAGTGTTCATTATTTCAATAATGCTTATGAAAGAAAACTTAAAAAATTAAATAATTAAGTACTAAATTTGCCTTCCAACACTAATTTTCTAATTGATGTTACTTTGATTTATTTCTGTTCTTAGTAAGTTTTATTTATTCAATCATATGATTTGCTTAATTTCGTTTCTCTAAATGACAGAAATGTGGAAGAGTAGATGATCAAATTGACTTGCTAAAGCGAAAGCTAAGATTAATCTATCAAGGTGAAGCCTTTAATGGAAAAACCACAAAAACTGCTCGTTCCCATGGCAAGAAGTTTCAAGTTTCCATTAAGCAAGAAAGTTCAAGAATACTGGTATTACACTTAATCCGATCACTCTAAACATTGTTTTCTTTTTTAGTTTTCTTTGTTCATTACGTATTTTTTTGGGCCTTAGGGAAACTTGGGCTGGGCCTACATGCAAAAGACAAATTACATGATGGCTGAGGTAGTGTATAAGAAGGCCCAAATGATAGACCCAGATGCCAACAAGGCTTGCAACTTGGGCTTATGCCTTATTAAACAAGCCCGTTATGAGGATGCACAATCCATTCTTGAAGATGTATTACAGGGTAAAATTCCAGGCTCAGATGAAATTAAATCAAGGAAAAGAGCTGAAGAATTGCTGATGGAGGTGAAATCTAAACTGCCCCAACCTGAGCCTGTGGATATTTTGGGCCTGGATGATGATTTTGTCAAAGGGCTGGATCATCTGCTAGATGCATGGGGCCCAAATAGATCAAGAAGACTTCCCATATTTGAGGAGATCACACCTTTCAGAGATCAATTAGCATGTTGATGTCTCATATTAGTAGCAAGAAACAAAATTAGAATAAGGTTGTTTGGATGTTGTAAATTAATAAAAGGTCCAAAGGAATAAGTTTATCATTGATATGATTTGTAGTGAGTTGTGAGAAAATCAACATGATTGGTTTGGGTATTCGCTTCTTATTGTATTTGCATAGTGAATGGTCTTTTTATGAGAAATTTATTTCTATGCCCAAAAGTTATACTATTTAGTTAAGTGGCATATATTCACATTATTCCAATTGAGTATTTGTCATTGTTAAGTGATTTTTTTAGATGTTAAAATTGGTGAATAACATGAAGTTACTGAAGGGCTAAGATAAATGATATGACATATGTGTCATTGAACAAATAATATAATAGTGCCTGCTAAGCTATCTCTATCGCCCCTTAAAATGCAAGGTAACACTGCATCTCTCCTATCAGAAGAGATCCACATCTTGATTTTGATGTTATTATGAATATCTCACAAATAAAATATATTTTATTTATATAATGATAGTAACTAATTAAAAATATTTGTGTATAAAATTTACTATCAAGAATATAAGACGAATATTACATTTAAATAAATTTATTTAAAATTTAGAGTAAAACCATTTTTTAGTCCTTGAAAAATGCAGTCAATGACAAATTTGTTCTTTAAAAATTTTCAATGACAAATTGGTCATTAAATTATTATTCCGTCGAACAAATTAGTCATCTGATAAGGTTATATTAGTGACATTTAAGGACCAATTTGTCCGACGGAATAATTCAATGACCAATTTGTTATCGAAAATTTTTAGAAGAAGAATTTGTTAGTAACTACATTTTTTAAGAGCTAAAAAAAAGTTTTATTCTAAATTTTAATTTAAAAAAACTATAAGATACAAATTTAATTCACCAACTGTCCACTCAGTGGTCAGTGCCACACTGCCACTATTTACTCAGCAATTTTGACACCAGCAAAAATAAGAATATCTATTTCTTTGTTTCATGATTTGGGCTTACAAGAACCAGATATCAGAAAATTGTGTGAGAAAATAAAAGTCATATAGAGTGATAGAAGCACAAAAGAATTGTTAAAAAGAAAATCAAAAGACGAACAGATAGAATCAGCATCGATGCACATGCTGTTGAGAAATTGACACATGGAATCTTGTAAGATTCTCATTGGACTTCAGAGTTTGAGGGTTCAGATGAAGAACTACTCAGCACGCAAAGATAATATAGAAAGCTGTGGTTTAAAGGTCCATATCTTTGCAGAATACATTGCTCTTGCAAAAGATTATACAATCTAATCATTTGCATAGACGTGAGAAAGTCAAATCCTGGGTAGCAGCTCAAAAAGATCCACCAATGATGTCGTTCCATGGCCTCTCTATGACGTCGTTTCACCATATTGTTCAAACATCCATTAAGCAATGACATTTCTTTCAATTGGTAAGAAGTGAATGAGCAGTGTAAACTGTAAAGTAATAAGAATAATGCAAGAAGACATGAAATCAATCTTGCCACAGAGGCAATGAGTCACAAAATGCTTCAATCTAATTAAGACACGTGTTATCAACTTGTATATGACAGAGCAATCACATTGGGCCTGATATTACAAAGAGAAATATATATGTGGACGCATTCCCATCCAGATTCATAGGCTCATACCACTTGGCATATCCACTACACTCTCTTTCTTCTGTCAATCTTTCCAGAAGAAAATGGTTTATTGCACTCTCTGTTTTTTGGCTTAAAAGAGATGGAAGAAAGTGAGTGCAAGCAGAAGAAGAGCTCAAAAGCTAAAATGGATGACCTCTATCATGCCCTTCATAAGCTGCCTTATGGAGATAGCCCTTATGTCAAAGCCAAGCATGCTCAGGTACATCTTTTTTCCTACCTTTAGTTCTTCAATTCTCTCTTATTTTCTCTCTCTAAAAATTATGCAGATTTATGAAATTCAATCTAAATAAACTTATATTCATAAAATCTTACTTCATCACACTCTATGAAGCTTGAATGTTAATGTATGAATTTTTATCTCTCTTAATTTTCCAACACAAGCATAGAGATTTGAACAAAACGACTGTATTTAGTGGTCAGAGGTTTGAATTAATCTCTGTGATGTTATATAATAAAACAAAAAAATTTCAACAGATTTCTTTTTCTTTTTTATCACATCAAATCCCTTTCTCTTTGATATTGTGAGACAGACATGAGCAAAATAAAAGTGGTTTACTAGAAACTTCAAGAATAAACAGACTCTGTGTTTCATATTTCATGAAGTAATAGAATTGTTCAATACAATATGTAAGAGTTATTATAATAAAAAGAGCTAAAGTTTGCATAAGATTTGCATAAGAAAAAAAAACTCTACATCAATTAAATTAATAAGACTATTTATTAGATTCCTAAATTGCCATCCTATTCCTAACCCTCTCTGAACTAGACATATGTCACTTTTATATATATCACTTATAATTCAGGGAAGGATAGGATTCCTATATTCCTCCTTAACACCAGCTTGAGATATGGTGCTTTTACAATATTTAGATTCTAGAGCATTTTATCAATTGCTCAAACACTGTTTTATACTAAAGTTATTTTCAAGGCTTGTGAATTTTATGTTTAAACTTAAAGTCATAATCAAAATATCAAAAAAAAATTCTAAAGTATTTTCCAAAATCCTTTTTTGTAGGATGTGATAGGATGAGTGAAAGATAATTGATGAGAGTAACATTATTTACTCCATGGTTATTAATTGATAGCATTTAGAATTTTTTTTTTGTTATAATTTTGAATTCGAATACGAAACTCACAAGTTCAGATGACGATTTTAATATTATTTGGCTACAAGCTGTTTGGTCAATAACTTTTAAATTTAATTGTACTTAAATTTTAACTACTCACTTAAATTTATTGATTAGCAGTAAAAAAATAGTTTTATTTTACTAATTTTTACTTTTTTCAAATGAGCGCACGTAAATTTAGCTGGTTGATAAAGACCCAGAAGCAGCAGTTGNTACTTTTTTTCCAATGAGCGCACGTAAATTTAGCTGGTTGATAAAGACCCAGAAGCAGCAGTTGCATTGTTTTGGAAGGCAATAAATGAAGGAGATAAAGTAGAAAGTGCCCTAAAAGATATGGCTAATGTGATGAAGCAAATAGATAGATCAGAAGAAGCCATTGAAGCCATCAAGTCTTTCCGAGGCATTTGCTCAAAACAGTCCCAAGAGTCACTTGACAATATTCTTATCGACCTCTACACGGTACGCCTACATACATCTACTTAAATTTATCTTCTTTTTTGGTTTTTTCATCAAAATTCCTTTTTTTCTGTTTCTATTTCACTGTCTTCATAAGAAAAAGAATATTTCATGACATGCATATTTAGCAATTTCAATATTATTAAAAGAGTGCCAAAAATGTTGTAGTATAAAAAGAACTCTTGTAAACTAGACTATAGATTAGTCAATCACAAGACTTTTTTCGCAAGAAAAGAGTTTTGTGTTTGAGATCTTTCATTGACAAAATAAGAATTTCAAAGTACTCACTCACATAAAGTTACAGATGTATATGCTTTGACAACGGAACTCCTAGAATAGAGATGACTCGTCCCAGATTTAGTAAGTCTAGCTCCATCCAAAAAGTTGGGGTTAGACTTTGATTCTTGGGTTACCAAAAAAAAAACCATTTATTTCTATTTATGAAGAAAAACTATTAAAATAATTTACTATCAGTAAGAAATCTTAATTATTTTGGTGATGATATACCTTTTTATTTAGTGTTTTATACTAAGAATAGATAAAATTTAAGCCCTTTAATTATTATGTATGACAGAAATGTGGAAGAACATATGATCAGATTGAATTAATAAAGCGGAGGCTAAGATTAATCTATCAAGGTGATGCCTTCAATGGAAAAACCACAAAGACTGCTCGCTCCCATGGCAAGAAGTTAAAAATTTCTATTCAGCAGGAGACTTCAAGATTATTGGTATTGCTATTACACTTCAAATGCTAATTTATTGATCCCTCCCATTATGTTATGTTACTCTGAAAATAAGCTTTCAATTTATGATATCTAACTATGCTAGTGGAAGTATTTTTTATAAGATTAAGCTCTCAAATTTTAATTCCCTCAATATTTTCAGCTAAAAATTTTATTTTATTAATATTTATGTATTATTTTTATTGGAGATTCTATGATACTACATGAGTATACCATAATATACTAACGTGACAAACATACATAATTTTTATATTTTATTAGATATAAAATATAATTTATTTAATTTTTTAAATAAACTTAAAAATAGTTAACTTGTACACGTGTCATTCATTTATTGGTTATTTCTATATAATGTAACATACTACATAAATACTAAAAGTATCTAAGAAACGTCCTATTTTTATTTATTTTTAGAAAATATTATTTTTATTGATTAATTAATGCCGGCAGGGAAAATTGGGCTGGACCTACATGCAAAACATGAACTATATGATGGCTGAGGTAGTGCATAGAAAAGCCCAAATGTTAGATCCAGATGCTAATAAGGCTTGCAACTTGGGCTTATGCCTTATCAAACAAGCCCGATATGAAGAGGCCCATTTGATTCTTCAAGATGTATTACAGTGCAGGATTCCGGGCTCTGATGATAATAAGACAAGAAAACGGGCAGAGGAATTGGTAATGGAATTGAAATCTATGCTGCCCCAACCTCAGTTTATAGACAGTTTTGCCCTTGATGATAATTTTGTCAAAGAGCTAGATCAGTTGTTAAATGCTTGGGGCCCAAATAGATCTAGAAGACTTCCTATTTTTGAGGAAATCTCTCAAGATCAATTGCCATAAATAATAATAGGTTTAAATGTACTGCAAATTTCTATAATTTAGATAAATTTTGAATCAGATTCTTATAATTTTTTTCTCTTTTAGGGTCCTTATAGTTTGAAATTTTTTAATTGAGTCTTGACTATCATTCCAAATTATAAATTTGTTAGTTTAATGCTCATATGTCAAATAATTTGTTTGTGTGACAATGAAAAAAAGTTGATGTGGTGCTAAAGTGGCATAAAAATTGTCACAAAATCTTTTTTCCTCTTCTTCCCTTCTCTCTCTACTTTGGCAATTTGTGTGCCACTTTAGCGTCATATTAGCTTTTTTTATTATTACATAGACAAGTTGTTTGCCATGTGAGTACTAAACTAACAAATTTATAACTTGGAATAACGGCAGAGACCTAATTAAAAAAATTTTAAACTATAAGACCCGAAAAGAGAAAAAAAAAATTATAAGGACATGATTCAAAATTCATCTAAACTATAGAGACATGCAATATATTTAAACCATAATAATAATATTGTAAATTGTTCTCTTAGCTTTGTTGTTTGGCGTAATGGTGTCTCCAATCTCCATATTAGATGTGAACAATGTATAGTCTTTACAAGACACATTAATAGTTTAATATAGTTTTTATATTGTGTAGTCTTCACTCTTTAATAGACTAAGAAAAATTTATGAAAGAATAAATTATTTTTAATTATTAGATTGGTTGCGTAATCTATTAGCTCTTTCTATTGCATCAACAAGTTTACTCAACAATCTAACTTTAGAATAAGAGCAGTGTTGGTAATCTGTAAATACTACCGAGGCAGCTTCTCTTCACTTTAAGTTCTTATCTACCAAGAAAAAAGAAAAGGATGAGAGCAGTAAATTTTACTAATTTACAAACATTTGGTGTAAATTTTTACTTTGTGTTCAAAGAAATATTAGTTGTTTTGATAACCAAAAAAGAAAATGATATATTTTTAAGTGTATGTTATGTTACCTCCCATTTAAAAGTAAGAATAGCACTACACTATTTTTTATTTGAGAAATTTTGGTAAGATTCATATTCTAAAATTGATATCATTAATGTAAAAAAAACACAAATCACTCAATATAATTTTTAATAAAAATGACGAATTAATAATAGTCACAAATAATAATTTTTTTGATATAATTAATTTTAAATTTTATCAACTATTTTAAAATTTAAAATACACTATATGATTTAATTTTTTTAAAAATTTTACAACAATATCAATTTCATAAAAAAGGTCCTACCAAAACTTGATAAATGAACACGACCCTTTGAGTAGCATACCAATTACGGTAATTTCCAATAAGAATCTTGGGTTAGCTTGATGCCACAGAAAAAGACTGAAAGCGTCTTTCCAAGTTGAAATTATTCAAGGACACGTGGCGGAGAAATGGATATGTTACATACACAGCCTTTGATTGGCTGTTGAGAGGGGACCCCCACAACAATGGTGATATAGACGGAAATCCATCCAGGTTCATAATTTTGGGATTCCCATACAGCTATAAGCTACTATATGGTCATCGATCTCAATCTTTTCCCTGTCTCTCTTCTTCTTTTCCACAAGTAGACCTGAATTTCAATATCATCATCACCGTCATCATCAGCATCATCACCATGTGCGTGTAAACCAAAGGGAAAGAGAACCCAGTTTGGTGCGTCCTCTATAACAGAGATAGAAATTAAGAGGAAAAGAAATAATGGAAGCAGCAAGTGAAAGTGTTTGTAAAAAGAGCCCAAAAGGGAAAAAAGAAGATCTTTACCATGTCCTGCATAAGCTCCCTTATGGAGATACTCCCTATGTCAGAGCCAAGCGTGCTCAGGTAATACTCTTTCTTTCTTTTTTTCTCTCTTTCAATGTACAAACATAGAGAGATCTTCCATTTCATTATTGCACTCTCTTTCTTTCTCTCTCTCTCTCTCTCTCTCTATATATATATATATATATATATATATGAGATAGATTCATGATATGTTGGATCTATTGAACGTGGATGAGATGAAATAGATAAGATTTGATTCATTAAGGTTGCATATATATAACAAGCATAATCATCAAGCGTATACTGCTTAAATTATTTGTTTCTTAAGAAAATCTTAAAGTGAAAAGATTCACACGGAGATTTAGTTGAATTGTTGACTTTTATTTTACTTTTTTGTCTTTTTTTTCACTTTTAAATTAGCAAAAAAAACAATAATCTAGTACGTTCCTTAGANTAGCAAAAAAAAACAATAATCTAGTACGTTCCTTAGATTGTTCCATATGTTTAGGATAGATAATCTCATGCTTCTTGAGTATCTTCCAAATTTAAGCTCTCTAAATTTGGATTTCATTTTGGGTTTCTTTCTCTCTCTCTCTCTTGGTGATTTGCTTCATTTAATAAAATTAATTGCATAGTTTTAATTGAATGGAATTGTACTTAGTTGGTGGAGAAGGATCCAGAAGCTGCAATTGTATTATTTTGGAAGGCAATAAATGCTGGAGATAAAGTTGACAGTGCACTAAAGGATATGGCTATTGTGATGAAGCAATTAGATAGAGGTGAAGAAGCCATTGAAGCTATCAAATCATTTAGATGTCTTTGCTCCAAACAATCCCAAGAGTCACTTGATAATGTGCTTATTGATCTCTATAAGGTATACATCTTCTTAAGCCCTCCTTCTCTACTACATTAAGGTGCATTTAGTAATAAAAGAAATTAGAAGGAAGAATTGCAAAAGAGAGTGTTTTTTTTATTTT
>QAOA01004724.1:344427-389583 GCA_003255065.1 Cercis canadensis
CGAGATCATTGAAGTGATTCTAAGATATTACAAACTATAAAATTTACCTCTCAGAGTTGAGCAACTCCACAATCCAATCCAACCCTTGATTTCAATGGCGGCGAAAGCGCCACTAGTAATCTCTGACAAGGACGAGATGAGGAAATGGTCAAGAAGCATGAGATCCCAAGGGAAGACAATTGCCCTTGTGCCCACCATGGATTACCTTCACCAAGGCCATCTTTCTCTTGTCAGAGAAGCTCACAAGCACGCCAACGTTTTTAGCAGTCTCAATCTATGTAAACCCTGGTCAGTTTTCCCCAACTGAGGACCTTTCCACATACCCTTCTGACTTTGATGGTGATATCCGAAAGTTCATGGCTATTCCTGGTGGTGTTGATGTTGTATTCCACCCCTACAATCTCTATGATTATGGGGTTAGCTCCAAGAATTGTGAGAGTGAGGTTGAGGGAAATGGGGTGGTGTCTTGCATAGAGCAAAGGGGAATGGGGCATGAAACTTGGGTCAGAGTTGAAAAATTGGAGAAGGGTCTTTGTGGGAAGAGTAGGCCTACTTTCTTTAGAGGGGTTGCCACCATTGTCACCAAGTTGTTTAATGTAGTGGAGCCTGATGTTGCTTTCTTTGGAAAAAAAGATTATCAGCAGTGGAGAATTATTCAGCGAATGGTAAGAATTTTGAGTCACCCCTTTTCCTCTATTTGGTTTATTTGAAGGGGCAAGAAAGAGTGCTATCATTTGGGAAAACACTGTTATCATGTGTCTGTTTTTGAAACTAGAATCTAAAGGTTAATATTTTAATATAGTTTGCTTTACAAGAGGAATTGTCTCTACTTGAGGTCAAAGTGGTAATATTTTTTGTGTGTCTTTCAACAATACTGTGCATATGCTTGTACTTGAGTGTTAGTACCTAATTTCCTAACGATATATGATGTTAAAAGTTATCACAGCTGCTGCATAATTGGGCGTGGGCTATTTAAACAAGATTTATTCTCGAATAGTCCAGGGCCTTTTGACACAAATATTACATTTTGTAAAAGTATTTACCTAAATATTACAACTTTTAAACTATTTACACAAATATTACACCTTTTAAAAATTCAAAAATTAAAAAAAAAATAAAATTTCAGACACGTGGGTCCCACCGAACACGCCGTGGGCCTCACGGCGTGTCTTAATAGGCAAAATTCATCTATTGTTCCAGAGTTGTGACCCCCGTGACGAATTTTGTCTTATTAGGACACGCCGTTGGCCTCACGGCGTGTCCATGTGGGACACGCCGTGAGGCCCACGGTGTGTTCGCTGGGTCCCACGCGTTCGAAAATATATATTTTTTTTAATTTTTGAATTTTTAAAAAGTATAATATTTATGTAAATAGTTTGAAACTTGTAATATTTGGGTAAATATTTTTACACAATGTAATATTTGTGTCAAAAAGCCCCATTTCAGATTGAATTTTGAATTTTTCATTTCCTTTTTTTGCTCCCTAGTAGCCCCTTATCTTTTCACCTCTGTGCAATCCTAGTGAGACGATGGTGACTTGTATATTTGTGAAAGGCAGCAAAAATTTGGGAACCCTTTGGTTTTAGAATAGAGTAGCTGCCTGTTAGCTTTTAATTCTTTTCTCATGTTCCTTGGGAGATAGATTGACTATACTGTTCAGTTGGTAATCTGTAAATACTACCAAGCCAACTTCTCTTCACTTTAAGTTCTTATCTACCAAAAAATAAAAGAAAAGAAAATAATGAGAGCAGTAAATTTTACTAATTTAGAAACATTTGGTGTAAATTTTTTACTTTCTGTTTAAAGAAATATTAGATGTTTTGATAACCAAAAAGTGATATATTTTTAAAGTGTATGTTATGTCATCTCCCATTTAAAAGTGAAAATAGCACTACACTATCTCTCATTTAAGAGATTTTGATAAGACTTACATTCTAAAATTAATATGATTATTGATATGATTGTAAAGATATAAAAAAAAAAAATCACCCAATATAATTTTTTAATAAAAGTGACCAATTAATAATAATCACGAATAATAATTTATTTGATATAATTAATTTTAAATTTTATTAACTATTTTAAAATTTAAAATACACTATATGATTTAATTTTTAAAAATTTTTATAACAATATCAATTTCATAAAAAAAGTCCTACCAAAACTTGATAAATGAACACGACCCTTTGAGTACGTTACCGATTGCGGTAATTTATAATAAGAATCTTGGGTGAGCTTGATGCTACAGAAAAAGACTGAAAGCGTCTTTCCAAGTTGAAACTATTCAAGGACACATGGCGGAGAAATGGATATGTTACAACTTACACACGGCCTTTGATTGGGTGTTGAGAGGGGACCCCCACACCAATGGTTATATAGACGGAAATCCATCCAGGTTCATAATTTTAGGATTCCCATATAGCTATAAGCTACTAAACCTACTATAGAGTCATCGATCTCTCTCTTTCCTCTGTCTCTCTTCTTCTTCTTTTCCCACAAGTAGACCTGAATTTCAATATCATCATCGTCGTCGTCATCACCATGTGCGTGTAAATCAAAGGGAAAGAGAACCCAGTTTGGTGCGTCCTCTATAACAGAGATAGAAATTAAGAGGAAGAGAAATGATGGAAGCAGGAAGTGAAAGTGTTTGTAAAAAGAGCCCAAAAGGGAAAAAAGAAGATCTTTACCATGTCCTTCATAAGCTCCCTTATGGAGATACTCCCTATGTCAGAGCCAAGCATGCTCAGGTAATCTCTTTCTTTCTTGTTTCTCCCTTTCAATGTACAAACATAGAGAGATCTTCCATTTCATTATTGCACTCTCTTTCTCTCTCTGTCTCTCCCTCTATATGAGATAGATTCATGATATGTTGGATCTATTGAACGTGGATGAGATGAAATAGATAACACTAAGATTTGATTCATTAAGGTTGCATATATATAACAAGCGTAATCCTCAAGCGCATACTGCTAAAATTGTTTGTCTCCCAAGAAAATCTTAAAGTGAAAAGATGCACACGGAGATTTGATTGAATTGTTGACTTTTCTTTTTTACTTTTTCGTCTTTTTTTTCACTTTAAAATTAGCAAAAAAAATAAAAAAAAAAATCTAGTAAGTTCCTTAGATTGTTCTGTATGTTTAGGATAGACAATCTCATGCTTCTTGAGTATCTTCCAAATTTAAGCTCTCTAAATTTGGATTTCATTTTGGGTTTCTCTCTCTCTATTGGTGATTAGCTTCATTTAATAAAATTAATTGCATAGTTTTAATTGAATGGAATTGTACTTAGTTGGTGGAGAAGGATCCAGAAGCTGCAATTGTATTATTTTGGAAGGCAATAAATGCTGGAGATAAAGTTGACAGTGCACTAAAGGATATGGCTATTGTGATGAAGCAATTAGATAGAGGTGAAGAAGCCATTGAAGCTATCAAATCATTTAGATGTCTTTGCTCCAAACAATCCCAAGAGTCACTTGATAATGTGCTTATTGATCTCTATAAGGTATACATCTTCTTAAGCCCTCCTTCTCTACTACATTAAGGTGCATTTAGTAATAAAAGAAATTAGAAGGAAGAATTGCAAAAGAGAGTGTTTTTTTTATTTTTTTATTTTTTCATTTTACTTTTTTCTCTCTTCTATTTTGAATATAGATTTATTTGTTTTTGAAGGAAAAATTAACTAAACCATGAAAGTAAAGTCCAATAATCTTTGTAATCTAATCTTTTTTGAAGTCACTAGATCTAGTGTAGTGATAAAGGATTTAAGTAATTTATAAAAAGGTTTAAAAACTGCTTAATGGTTGAGCATTGAATATATATTGTAAAAGTTTTATGTTTAAATCCTGTTGCAACTACCAACAAGCGCTTGTTCAACTGGTAGCAAATTGAATTTTAAGCGTGTGCTATTGACTGTGGTCAAGGGTTTGAGGTTCAATGAGAGTTGTTTTAACCCTCAGATGAGATTAGTCTCATACTTAATTGGGTAAAGTGAGAATACTCGTGATATTAACTAAAAAAAGTCCTATTGCAACTGATAAGATGAAATTACAAGAGAGGCACCTCCAAGTTTTTAATGGACAAAAGAAAAACCCAAAAAGAAGTTGTATATCCTTTTCTTCTTTTTTGTTTGTGAAATTTTAGAACTGAAACGCACCCTCTTAAAAACAAGCTAGTAAACATTTTTTTTTTATTCATTTACTTGTATTTTTGCATTTACTTTACTATATATTCATTTATTTTCAACAATGGCAGAAATGTGGAAAAGTAGATGAGCAAATTGAGTTACTAAAGCGGAAGCTGAAATTGATCTACCAAGGCGAAGCCTTCAATGGCAAACCCACAAAGACTGCAAGGTCTCATGGCAAGAAATTTCAAGTTTCTATTAAGCAAGAAACTTCAAGATTACTGGTACTTCATCTCAAAACTATACACAAGCTCCATTACAATGTTTACAAAGTGAAAAGGCTAGCTACCCAATTTTCTTTAACTCCTTTACCTTAAGCTTAGTTTGTTTTAATAGAAATTATTTCTAAAGAAAAAATTTTGATTTAAGAACTAAAAATTCTTAGACCAAAATATTTTCAATAGAAATCATTTCTATCGAAACAAACAAAGCCTAAATAATTTTGTTTTCTGGCTAAAAGGTAGTTGAAGGATCATAGTAGGGTCACAAAGTTCGCTATAAATTAATAAATCAAATACTTAACTTTATAGAGGACCCATTGCTATTTTTTTCCCTGGTGAGATACATCATGGAGGTCCCATTTCTTGGTCTTTTGAGAGATACAGGACCCATATTGTTATGTTTCCTGATATACTTTCTGCGCTTTGGTTGGATTATCTGTGTGATTGTTTTGCTATTCACATGGAAAAAATTTCTGTTAGCTATATTTTTTTTGGTGTGAACAAAAATGGTAGTAAGGATAGGTTACATGCTTGGGAGTCCCACAAGGGGGCCAACAGTGGCCCACCTAAAGGATTACCTCCAAAGCATTTTTTTGGTCCATAGAGAAGGGTTGGGGATCTTCCTGAAGAGGGTTGCCCATCAAGCGGGACTTTTTGTCGCGGGGGGCCTAGAAGGTGCTGAGCCTTAAGCTGGATTCCTTTGAACAACTGAGCTAACTCGCCTTGGCTTTTGTTGGCTATATTTAATTGCACATATGAAAGTGTTAGCTCTTTATACTTGCACATTTTCTCTTTCTCCCAACAGTTTTATTTAGACTAGACGCATAACTCTTACATTCACAAACGTGTAATTCCATTTGAGTTCAATGTGAAATTGTTTTTCGACGGGGTTACCTAAATTCAGACGAAGTAGTTGCTAAGAATTATGTAACTTACATTACTCTTTTGTCAAATGTTTCGAAAATTTTCTCTTGCTTCTATAAGAGTTGTAAATATACAAACATTTTGTCACAACTTCTCATCAGAATCTAAATTTCACTAAACAACCTTAACTTTCTTATGTCTAGCTCAAATTTTGTCATATCACAATTTTATATGTTTTTTTAAATAGGAGTTACCCATTACTATATATTTTTTTTTTGCTAAATAATTTATCATAATATTACAGGGAAATTTGGGCTGGGCCTACATGCAAAAAACGAATTTCATGATGGCTGAGGTTGTATATAGAAAGACCCAAATAATAGATCCAGATTCCAATAAGGCTTGCAACTTGGGCTTATGCCTTATTAAACAAGGCAGATATGAAGAGGCAAATTTGGTTCTTCAAGAAGTATTGCAAAATGAAGTTCCAGGCTCAGATGATAGTAAGACAAGGCAGAGAGCCCAAGATTTGATATTAGAAGTAAAATCCATGCTACCTCCACAACATTTCTCAGATCTTTTGGGCCTTGATGATGATTTTATCAAAGGGCTTGATAGGTTGATGAATGAATGGGGCCCAATTAGATCAAAGAGATTGCCAATCTTTGAGGAGATTTCTTCATTTAGAGATCAACTAGCTTGTTAAATGTATCACCTTTTTTTTTTTTTGTTGGGTTTTGGGTTTTAGGGGTTTTTCCCCTTCTTTTTCTCTTGTGAATATGAGATGGGTATGTTGAACATTAGGAGTGAATGAGGAAAGAGGGGTTTTTTTTTTTTGTTTTGGTTTCTTTGTGATGGGTAGTCATTTATTTTGGCTAGAAAAGAAGGGTGGGATTGTTTATGTAGATTGATAATGGGGGTAAAGCAGTATGCTTATTATTGATGTAAAATTAAAGAGATAAACTTGTTTGGAAACCATGGTTCTCGAACAAGAAAGCTTATGAGAAAAATAAAGTGGATAATAAACAAAATTTACAGATTTTGGGTGCATGAAAAGTGTAAATTTTAGCATTGTTTCTGTTTTGGCGTACAATATTTGAAACAAAGAGACTGACTTGTAATATTTAGTATTATTAATTTTTGTTTCACTGGAAGTTATACAATTAGAGAAACTTTATCTCTCAAAAGCTCACCCGTATTAATTTTCAATGAAATTAAAACATAAGTGTTCAATATTTAACATTATTAGTTGAGATAATACTATTTGCATTGACATTTATATGCAACTTAAATAGTCAATTAGCCCCATATCCACTAGGAAATGGATGTAGAGATAAGTTTATATAAATTTTTGGTTTAAATGTATTGTTGATTACGAATTTTGAATCAGATTTTTATAATTTTTTTTTTTTAAGATTCTTTATAGTTTGAATTGTTTTTTATAGTTTGCACAAAAAGTTTTAAATATGGAAGAGAAATGTCTTCTTTGAAATTTTGGGTTATAAACTGAAGATGAAAAATTGNAGATAATACTATTCGCATTGACATTTATATGCAACTTAAATAGTCAAATAGCCCCATATCCACTAGGAAATGGATGTAGAGATAAGTTTATGTAAATTATTAGTTTAAATGTACTGTAAGTCCTTATAGTTTTGATGAATTTTGAATCAGGTTTTTATATTTTTTTTTCTCTTTTGGGTCCTTATAGTTTGAAATCTTTTTAATTGGGTCAATTCCATTATTCTTAGTTATAATTTCGTCAATTTAGTGTTGACATGACAAACAGTTTGTCTATGTGACAATAAAATAAATTGATGTGACGTCAAAATAACACAAAAATTATCATATTATTAACTTTTTTATGTAATTTTTTAAGCCAAAATTTGATGAGATGATGATTTTTGTGTCACTTTAGCCATGTCAACTTTTTTTATTGCCACATAGATAAATTGTTTGTTATGTCAATACTAACCTGATGGAGTTAAAAATGAGAGGAGGGTGACAGTAGGGATTCAATTAAAAAAATTTCAAACTATAAAGACCCTAAAAGAGATAAAAAAAATTTATAAAAACTTGATTCAAAATTCGTCTAAATTATAGGAACATGCATTACATTTAAACCTAAATTCTTTCTTAATTTTTGCCAACAAATTTCTCGCAATGTGGTACGTTAGCTCATATCTTAGGAGAGCTATAAGCCAAGCTAGGAATAATTTGGCCTAACCTATTTAAAAATCAAGCTTAAGTTGAACTTAACTCAATTTAATTAAAACGAAGATGATGGGGTTGAAAAGCTTGAAAAGAATGTTTATTGGATAAGAATTTAATCAATTTATAATTTTTTTTTCTATTTGATTAAGAGTAATGTTATGTAGTGAAATTTTTTTTTGTTAAAATCTTGTCAAAAATCTAGATGATTGTTCGATGAAAAATTGTTAGATTTTTCTTTTTATTTAGAATTTCTGAACTTGGAGGAAAGTTTTTTAAAAATATTTATTGCACACTAATAATACTCGCATTCTCTAATATTAGTTGATATGAGCTATCAGCACCCCATATATTCATATCATATTTCCAATCGAAAATTTTAACTTTATCTATTTAATAATAAAAAAATTTATCTCATATATTTTTTTTTGGCTGCTGTCATATTAATTGAGTTGACAAAAGCTTATTTATAATTTTAGATTATACCAATCATTTTCATTTCTAACTAATGTGCATTTTGCATATAAGTATAACATTACTGTTCTCGGAAATGGTCTCCTTGGAAGAATGTAGTCATGCTCATGCACCAAGAAAACCAAAACGTCACCTACCACTGACAAGGAACAACCACCAACATAAAGCAGGAAACGTTTGGTAGTTTGACCGAGATCATCGAAGTGATTCTAAGATATTACAAACTATAAAATTTACCTCTCAGAGTTGAGCAACTCCACAATCCAATCCAATCCAACCCTTGATTTCAATGGCGGCGAAAGCGCCACTGGTAATCTCTGACAAGGACGAGATGAGGAAATGGTCAAGAAGCATGAGATCCCAAGGGAAGACAATTGCCCTTGTGCCCACCATGGGTTACCTTCATCAAGGCCATCTTTCTCTTGTCAGAGAAGCTCACAAGCACGGCAACGTTGTAGCACTCTCAATCTATGTAAACCCTGGTCAGTTTTCCCCAACTGAGGACCTTTCCACATACCCTTCTGACTTTGATGGTGATATCCGAAAGCTCATGGCTATTCCTGGTGGTGTTGATGTTGTATTCCACCCGCACAATCTCTATGATTATGGGGTTAGCTCCAAGAATTGTGAGAGTGAGGTTGAGGGAAATGGGGTGGTGTCTTGCATAGAGCAAAGGGGAATGGGGCATGAAACTTGGGTCAGAGTTGAAAAATTGGAGAAGGGTCTTTGTGGGAAGAGTAGGCCTACTTTCTTTAGAGGGGTTGCCACCATTGTCACCAAGTTGTTTAATGTAGTGGAGCCTGATGTTGCTTTCTTTGGAAAAAAAGATTATCAGCAGTGGAGAATTATTCAGCGAATGGTAAGAATTTTGAGTCACCCCTTTTCCTCTATTTGGTTTATTTGAAGGGGCAAGAAAGAGTGCTATCATCTGGGAAAACACTGTTATCATGTGTCTGTTTTTGAAACTAGAATCTAAAGGTTAATATTTTAATGCTTACAAGAGGAATCGTCTCTACTTGAGCTCAAAGTGGTAGTATTTTGTTTGTGTCTTTCAACAATACTGTGCATATGCTTGTACTTGAGTGTTAGTACCTAATTTCCTAACGATATTAAACTGTATTATATGATGTTAATAGCTATCACAGTTGCTGCATAGTTAGGCGTGGGCTATTTAAACAAAATTTATTCTCGAATAGTCCATTTCAGATTGAATTTTGAATTCTTCATTTCCTTTTCTTGCTCCCTAGTAGCCCCTTATCTTTTCACCTCTGTGCAATCCTAGTGAGACAATGGTGACTTGTATATTTGTGAAAGGCAGCAAAAATTTGGGAACCCTTTGGTTTTAGAATAGAGTAGCTGCCTGTTAGCTTTTAATTCTTTTCTCATGTTCCTTGGGAGATAGATTGACTATACTGTTCAGTTCTGCTTTCTGATCCAAGGTAGGAGGGAAAGTGAACTATGATGAGGAATATAATGTTAGTTTTCCATGAAGGGGCATTTAAGTACTTTTTTTTACTTCAAAATAGCTGATGGATTTGGTTCTTTATGCATTAGAAAATTTATATCATCTGGGTAACACTTTTTTATTTGGAGATTTGAACTTGATATGGAAGCAAGGGAATTTAGAACCATGTTTTGAAAATGTACAGTTACTAAATTCTTGAAAATTTATCATTGAACTCGAACAGCTGATGCCTGGTTCTATTGGAATTTCCTGCTAAATCGGTCCTGTTAATATGGTCTAGGTGGGTCAGTGAGGCTAATGAGCTTTGTGTGTTTTATTCATTACTGTGCTCCCAAAATTAGCTCTCTCTTCTCTATGTTATCTCGTGAACTGTAAATATAGTAATACTTTCTACAGTATATGTTTGATGCTGTTCCTCGTGCTAATAGATGGACTGGTTTATTTCCTGTAGGTACGAGATCTTGATTTTTCCATAAAAGTGATAGGTTCTGAAATAATGCGTGACAACGATGGCCTGGCAATGAGTTCTCGCAATGTACACCTTTCACCTGAAGAGAGGGAAAAGGTTACTTGATTCAGATGTTATTTAGCGTCTTAAAGTAACGAATGCTGTTGCATATTAAGCATCTATTCGAAAAATAGAAATATATAAAATTTCTGAGTCTGTGACATGTTATTGACTTTTATCTCCATTTTCCATGTCTTTCTACATGCAACTAGCATTTAAAGTATAATCCCTTTCCATCTGCAGGCATTATCTATAAACAAATCATTGACAAGTGCTAAATCTGCAGCTGAAAATGGTCAAGTGCATTGTGAGAAGTTGAAAAGCCTTGTCATCCAAGCTATAAATGAAGCTGGCGGAAGAATTGATTATGCTGAGGTGAGGCATTAAATATTTTCCTATTTTCTGTTTATTTTAGAATTGTTAAAGTTACAAATATTATGGTAGTGACAGCATTAATTCAACTCCTTTCAAAGTATACAGTTCTATGGCATGCTAATAATTAGTCTAGATTGCTTTGTTATATTATTTTTCATCTAAGCTACTTCAATCTTAGTACAACAGATTGCGTGGTTTCTGCTTTCTGCAACAATACAATAGGAAGGCTTGCTCTGCATTATAACATGAAAAAATTTCTCTAAATTGATCTAACTTGCATGGTTTTTTGGGCCTTTCAACTTAGATTAATTTCTAGTAAATGGCATGCTCTGCACTATAGCATGAAAAAATTTGTAACCATTATACTCTAAAACTAAGATGCTTCTTCATTAGTGTTTCTAGACTTGTCATCATGAGAATTAATAAGATGCTACTGTATAAAAAAGGACATAGGCAGAATTAGTTCATAAACCATTTTATGCCACTAAACTGGAGCTAGATCAAGTGTACTTGGATGTTCGAGCATCCATATAATAACACTCTTAGTGATATCACCGTTGTTTAACAAGATTGCAAGAATACTTGGACAATTTAAATGCTTGGGTTTTGTTATTTGTTAGAACAAGCTCCTAGTAGCAACATCCATGCACATTTCCATTGCCCTTGATTTTCTGTAGGACCGCAAATTACGGTATTTTCTTTAAAAAAGTGCAACTAATACACTTTGATACCAACTTGGTTCAATTGACCTTGCTGTATGATTGTCTTAAACAAAGATATACCTACCCAAAAGCATCATAGATGGAATCAGAGCTGTATAGATTATGAAATACTGAAAGGTTTTGATTTCAATGATAATTAGATGTGTCTGCCTGCAGATTGTAGATCAAGAGAGTTTGGAGGCAGTGGAATGGATCAAGGGTCCTGTCGTTTTCTGCATTGCTGCATGGTTTGGGAGAGTTAGGCTTATCGACAACATGGAAATCAACTTATGATTTTGCTTGTTTGAATCCCAGCTAACATACATGTCTTCTCATAATAATTTATGCAGTTCAACTTATCCTTTGGTGTTGGTGGGGTGATACAATTTTTTTTTTGAGAGGTACGCGTGATTACCCAATGCTATAATAATATAGTTCAGGTAGAATGATCAGGTGAAAATATACGGTTGTTTGTTCTCTTTGAAAGGTATAGGATTGATTTCCCATAGCTGTTGAGAAAATTCCTCAGAATTTTGAGATGGTGAGAAGAGAAATGTTGTATCATACTCTTTTTAGTTTCCATTTTTTTTTCTTGTTAGAAGTTGATCTTTTGGCAAAGTCATAATAAATTGCCCAATTCTCTCTTATTGGCTGTGTTTATTGCAAGAGTTTACCCGTTTGAATCAGATAGATCCATAATTTATCTGAGATTGTTACTTCATGTGTTGATCTAATAATGAGGAACAGTTATAGCCTTTGGAATTCCCAGCATGGTAATTACATCTGGCCCCAGCTTAAAATTTTGGGGTAAAAAGGTTCCCGAATGAATTTTGATTGATGAGGATTAATTTATACTTTGTAGCATGGAATCAAATAATTCACACTGGCCCTTACCTCAGTCGTCTGTCCAAGCTTGTCAAAGTTTTCTCAATATGCATAGCTTCCTACTTTAGCAAAACTATACAACGCACCTGTCCTTGGAAAGAGTTACTAAAAGAATGAGGCATAAAAACAAGGCGACGTTGTCGTTAAGAATACTTTCATATTTTTGTAGGCTAGGTTGCGCTAGCCAAAAGCAGGGCTTATGTGGGATGTCTTCCCAACAGATTCAATCAGAACTGAATTCGTGATAACTAAACCACTGTGTATTGTAGTTATGTGATGTGAAGTTAACTAGTGCATAAGTAACATCACTCCTAATGATACTAATATTAACTTTTGCTGATGACCTTAAGCGTTTATAAATGGGTGTTGAAGCCTTTTTCACTGAGTTATCTTTCACATATTTTTCTAAATTGTCCTTCCTCTTTCCTTCATCTTAGCCTTTTTCTTTTTTTCTTTTTTGTGGCGAATGTTAAAGGCATCGCTTAATTCATTACTTGGAGAAAAAACCAAATAGAGGACTTTGAGTTTGCTTGGTCAACAAGTTTTTGGCCCCAATCATCAAAAAATATTCAATCTGTACATTGACCTTTTAAAGATCAATAGCACCGACCAAGAGTTGACCAAAAGAACCGCATAGCATAAATAAAACATGACAAGCAAAACTAGTTACTTCTAACTTTAACCAAAATTCTTGTATTTGCTTCTACTCAATCCCAATCCAATAATGGCTAACTGGGCAGAGCTAAATCCAGATCTGCTGCAAGTAATTGCAAAGAGGTTAATTTCCTCTGAGGATTTTCCTGGTTTGACAGCTTTTGGTGGGGTTTGCACTTCATGGAGATCTGCTTGGATTGCAGTCAAGGAACACTATCAGAGATTGCCACCACAAGATGTGTGGTTGATGCTAGCTGAAGAAGAACAAGAAGATAGCGAAGAAAAGCGCGGTTTTTTCAGTCTGTCCAAAGGTAATAATCGTTATCTGAATTTACCAGAAGCTAAGGGAAAGCAATGTTTTTCTTTCCCTGAGGGATGGCTGATAACTGCTGCAGAGGATTTTGAGATGACTCTGTTGCAACCCATAACTCATGTTCAGATTAAATTGCCAAGATGGAGTACCTTGCATCGTGCATCATATCTTCAGTTTCCTTGCATCATATTAAAGGCTGGTTTATCTGCAAATCCTTCACACACTAGTGATTTCATAGTATTCATTGTTTATGGAAGGGGTATTTTAGCTTATGCTAGGCCTGGAGATAATGCATGGACTATGCTACCTAAAGGGCTTCGCTATTTTGTAGAGGCAGCATTTTATAAGAACAAGATTCTTGGTGCTGATCCAAGAGGCAGGATTTGGGTTTGTAATAATATTGGAGATTCTGGATCTGAATCCATGGCTACCATGTTGTTTCGCGTGAGGATCCTCGGTTATTCATGGATTGAAAAAGCATATTTAGTGGAATCATCAGGCAAGTTATTGGCAGTTTTTCGAAGTGGAGTGTACCAGCATGAAACTCATAGTTTTCATCTCTATGAGTTGAATTTGAGTGAGAAATATGCTGTACAAGTGAAAGATTTGGGAGACAATGCTTTGTTTGTGGGTAATAATACGTGTGTGTGTGTTGATGCCTCAAACATTCATGGTTGTGAGGGTAATTGCATATATTTTACTGATGATTGTCTACAACAACATTTATGTGCTACACATATGGGTATAAAAGCAGGTGGTAAAGATATGGGTGTATATGACCTCAGGGATGGGAGCATCAAGCAACACTTCATTGGCGAATTGTTATCCAATATTAGTCCACCACTCTGGGTTTTTCCTAATTTTTTTCCATAATTTTTTTTTTCTTTTTTGGTATGTTGGTTATGGTTTTAAGTTTGAATATGAATTTTGTAAGTCTTGAGAACGACATCAATGTCACTTGACCATAGGCAATTTGATTCCATAATTTTTTCCTAAAACCATGTTCAATGGCATATGAATGTCGGGGATATAATGTAAAGTTTTGGATTTTGTGATAAATATTAGTGACATATTATTTCATTCCATTTAGTGTGTTTCTCATATATTGCATAACCTCTCACAGTCGCCTGTTTGATATCAAAATAACTGATGACATAGTTACTCGTGGCGCATTAGAGCATAATGACCTTCACTTAGCTTGCATTTGGAAAAATCCCATATCTTATACAGCAAACATTTTCTATTGGCTTTGTGCTGGAGGCTGCAGAGCGTAGAAGATTTCTCAGACATCAAAATGTCACCCAAACTATCGCTCTTCATGCTACTCAAATCACAACTAAAGGAACAAGGGGTTAATCAATTCAAAAGTTTGTAATTGTTAGTTTAGAAGCGATTAGTGTTCTTTATAGATCCTAAAACTTAACACAGGCCTTCTTTTTGGATAATTCACCCTTTAGAAACTCCTTTTGGGATAAAATGACTAGTGATGATTTCAGCCTTAATATACCTGTGACCTTGAGATAGAACAGGGGGTGATGAAATACGATCAAGATAACTGGATTGTAAGATCTATGAACTTGGGGTTACCCTCCACCATCTTAATAACGTGTTCAGATTAACTTGCCAGGAGGCATCTCAAAAATGAATCATTGTTGTTTCTTGTTTTTTTAAGCCATTGGATAGACAGAGCTAACGTTCCAACTTAGGATGTAAGAGAGAAAGAGAATTCAAACTTGGAATTTCGAGAGATTGCGCTGTGTGTGCTTGCGGATTCTTTATTTCCATTTTTCTGTTTCAAACATACAAGGAACAAGTTTACTGCATATAGTAGCGCAAATCCATGTTTTCTGCTTCACAACAAAGAGAACAAAAGAAAGAAAAAGAAAAACATACTACCTGCTTCTAGCACTGCACATAACGGGGCTCATTGTGTAGCTGGATTAATTTGAACATAAAAATGCACATATTATACATATCCAGGAAAGACTGGCAATTGAGAGCTCCAACTAAGCAATATTTGGCAATTTCTCAATACTAACAGAAATGAAGCATAATAATCCTCGGGCTCAAATGAATTGCTAAAACCCCCCCAACTAAACTATAGGAAGACAAAATTAACAATACACTTGGGGAGACAAGTTTTGGGGACAAAAAGATCAAGATTACACACTATACAAGCAATGTCTTACATGAAGACCATCATGTAAGTAGAAGGAATGGAAATCCCAAAAGATAAGTTAAAAAAAAAACACTAACACGAGAATGAGGGCAAGCTTGAATGAGTGAGAAGACTCATTTACCACAGTGGAAGCCACCACAAATGGAAAGAACAATTATGAGAATGAGGGCAATAATGATGGCAAGAACTACTAGTTTTATCTTCATATTCTGGAACCACATCTTTCTCCTAATCTTGGTACCCTGCTGCCTGAAATCTTGTGCCTGCAAAATTATATGAATTGCATGTCAATCACAAAATAGAAACAGTTAAAAACATTACATGATTGAAGGTCTGTCGTTGAGACAGACACTGCAACCAAAATTATGAATACACTCAATGTTTGAAGGCGAGAAAGAAAGGAAAATAGCAGCCACAACAAAAAACCATCCTACCACTTAAGTATATTCATATTAATATTACCAATTGAAGAAGATTTTGGTCTCCAATAAAATCACCTCTGCTAAGTAAGAAAATGTGATAAACAGGTTTTCCTTATTCATAATTCATATTTACAATCTTACAAAATCATCATAACAAATAGCCATAAGCAGGGCAGTTTAGCAAATTAGATCTATCATCAAATATAGTTTTATCTCGTGATAATCTCATGACTAACAATTATACATAGCGACATAAAAAAATAACTATACATAGTTGGGGTTGTCTGCTGCATTTGTAGAAAAACTTATATTACTTTTGAAGAATTACTTTATAAAGTTTCCAGGAAACCACTCCCTTTAGATGATGGAACTGGTGTCCAGTCGAGCATTCATGTCAGATGTCTATATCTAAGATAATTACTCCAATACTTTCAACAATTCACAACACTAACAAACCAAAAATATAAATGAGAAATCTGATACATCTAAAATCATTTGTCGTTTCAGATTTTCACAGAGTTTCTTTGTGATTCTTGATAAATAATAATAGCATGACCAGACCTGAGAGCGAAGGTTCTCAGTTTTATCCACCAAAAGCTCAATCTTCTCTCCGCGATCAAGAACCTGCAAATAAGATATCATAAATGTTACAGCCAACTATCAGGCCAATTCCTAAGATCTGACAATTATAGGGCATATTATACTTAAATAGACTAAGCTTCAAAAATATTTTCAATCACATCCACAAGGGAAACTAAAACTGTTTGCATAGTCCTGGCCTTCTCCCCTTCCCCCCAAAACCCAACCAGCAAACGGGCAGGGAGGGGGGAACCTTGGGCGTTAGAAATTATAACAGTGCTTTACCTTCTCAATGTTCTCCATCATAACTCCTTTGACTTCAGAAACCTGAGCTTTGACTTTGGCAAGTTTGCTAATCTCCTCTGGATGATCAACACAGTATTGCATCTGCTCCTTCAACTTGGATCTACATCACAAACAAAATAATAATAATAAGGCATTTTATTGCAGAAATTCACATTTATTCTATATAATAAGTGCAGTACACATGAGTACCCAAACTCTTTGTTGAGGCTATTAGCAGCTCCTGTAGCAGCTTTTCCTCCGCCATATCTCTTGGTAAATTCCTCCTTAATACGTTCAAGGAAGGCAATTGGAAGCTGCCGACCAACAGACTCGACAGCAACCACACAGTAAGCTACATTATTTATTAGAAGATTTAAGTTAGTTCCAACTAATGTCATGTATAACTTCAATCCAAAATGGAAAGCAACATCTAAACAAGCAAAAGCATTAAATTTTCAATAATATATTGACAATAAAACCAGAGTCTTCTGTCTGAGTAACTTAAATAATTGAATTTAGTATATTCTGCAAAACACATTTTTCCTTTTCAATCATTATATTTAAAGTTTCCCTCATCCTTCCTTTTTAAAAGCTACTTAAGGAAATGGACACAGTCATAGTAAGTAGAGTCCTCAATCCTAAATTACCAAAAGTGAAAACAGATAATGTTCTCCAAAAATTTTCAACAAAGCATATCCTTAATCATAGATGAGACACTACTTTCAAAGAGGAAACTAAAAAAGCATAGCATTATAATGTTGAAAGTCTATCTAAGGGTATTAGGAATTTTCCCAAAAATATCAGAACATTCATTCGCACAGGGAGGACTTTCCCCTTATTCAATAAACATGGTTCTTTCCTAAAACCCTGCAATTCATAATAGAAATTTTAGCTTACGCTCTAGTCACTCAGGGGATAGATTTTTTGTGTACCAAGAAAGCTACTAGGCACAGTATGATCACATGGACAGCCAACAAAGTTCACGTCCATTGTTAAAAAATCAAACAACCTTGAAGATAAAAGTTTTCAATATATTCAGAAATAAGCATTTTTTTAATTCCATGGTATAGAAGGATTCCCTACAGAATATGATAATCCAGAGGTGGTCAAGTTTGTCACTGTAAACCTTTACGCTAAATAAAGGTACTTTTACCAGGGGGGAAAGGAACAACACACATAAATTAATAATTATATATTATGGTAAGTTCTCCAGTGTACTCTTCTTCATAATATAGTTGAAGATTCCGAGGAAGAAGCACAAATGCATGCAACCAGGAGAGAAAATATGTCGTGTGTCATAATTTGTACAAGTTGAAGTTACTTTGGCTGTTTGGCATGCATAATATAAACTTCTACGTTTAGTAACGACACTTTAGCACAATACAAATAATATATAGTATAATATCAATATATATATATCCTAATGATTACCCTTCCGCATCTATTAATGTCATCTTTAAGAGTCTCTTCACAAGCCCATCTGTGTCTGCAATTTATAGGCTTTCAATTTTAAAGTTATAAATTTATGCAATGTAATAAAATCTTAAAAAACTCTAATAATAATTCCACTCATACAAGCTATTCACACAACATAAATATTAAACTTTAAATAATTACAGGCATAATTGATGGGAGGATTGATTAGCGTCAAAGAAGCCTAACTTTAAATATTAAATCATATCAGTATTTTGGTTCAGTTTTAATTATGGGCTAATTGTAATTTTCTGTTTAGGGGTATTTTAGTAATTTCACACTACTTTTATTTATTTTGGTACCACCAAGCATTTGTTGTCTTTGGGCTTGGCTTATGTTATTTAGCTGTTATTGTGTCTTATTTTAATTTCTAGGAAGTCTTAATCCTTACAAGACTAGGAAACTATTCCTAATTCTTGTAGGAGAAGCCATAGGAGGTCTATTTAAAGAGTTGTAACACTTTCTTTTATTCAGACTTCAGTTTTATGAGAATTTCAGAAATTTTTCTTTGATTGTGGGATTCGATCAACCCCAGGTGTGATGCCTACGGGACCGTGAATGTGACTCCTAGGTTTTCTTTCCAATTTCTTTATGTTATTTTTCTGATCTTCCCCGTAACCATAACCCTAATTCCCGCAGCCCCTTATCTGACCTTACATACCCATCCTATTGCCCACAAAATACCCTTTCCTTCATACACAAACCCGAAGCCATCAATTTTTCACCTTTCTACCCTTCAATCAGCCCCAAAATTCCTAATTTCAGTCTAACCCCCCCTTCTGTTCAACGTCAATAATTCCATTTCTGTCTTACTATAATAAATTTATAATGATACTTTATTAACTTTTCAAACTAAAGTTTAGTTAAATCTAAAAGCAGTAACCTTAAACTGTAATTTCACTTAAAAATTAGCATCACATAATCACGCCTCCCCAACAGAAGAAAAATTGAAGAGTCTTGCTATTTGGCCGAAGGAATCATGCCTGCAAAATGCACCAACACAATAACAACCACTGGATAAAACATGGGCCCACTAGTGTATCTAACACTGTTGATTGTTTTCGTATCATTCCTGGCAAGCTTTCCCAGCCAATATCTGAGGCTCCCAGGATTTTACAAAATATTGAAACAACATTAGAAGCTGAACTAATTCAACATGATTATACAATGCCACAGAAACCTAGAAGAATCCCACTTAAGGTTGCCCTGCTTGCAAAAGGAATAAAGCAAGGATACAGAGATTTCAACTTAAAAACTTCGCTATCTTGCGACAAGCAAGTTAAAGGATCTTATCTTTGATTACAAGTTTCACTATGACTAGGGAACCCAAAAGCAGAGAGAACTCAATAAGAAAAGAGATGTAAATTCATTTCTATTTCCTACCCGCTAGTTATTTTAAGGGCCATATTAAAATTGCAAATAAGTAATGAAACAGTGACTAGCGTGTTCGGCAGTACCCAAACGAGCCATAAATAAGATGCAGACACAACGATTAAATGCAGTTCGATTTATTGGGCCCATTTCCCCTCTTCCACATTATAACAATCAAATCAACACGGTGCTTACAGCTCTTGACGATTTCTTTCTTTCTTTCCATTTCATTTCCCCTGAAGTTTTCACAACATAACAAGATGGCTTCAATGATCATTAATGAGAAAGAAAAGAATCAAGCGATCAACTCGATCACCAAAACCCATCTAACAAATAAGAAAATGCGAAAATTAAAATCGATTCAAAACGTTAAACCAACACCATCAAGCAAGAAGTAGTAATCAAAGAGCAATAATATTTCTGCAGGCAGATCATAGTGCAAAACACAATATACACCAAAAATCAGAAAAGCGACACAACAAAGAAGAAAATGACAAAGAAACAAAAGGGCATGTAGATCAGAGAGAAAAAAGGGAATATAGAGAGAGGCAAAGTGAACATTACTGAATCCATTATCGACGAGGTAGTTGAAGGTGTGGCCGTCGCAGTTGTAGGTGAATTTGTTGCTGGTTTCAGGGAGTTTCTGGAGGCACTGCGCTGCTATGCCGTTGAAGTTTCCTTTGAACTCCGTGTACTCTGCGAGGATCACGGTGCCTCGAGCCACGAAGCTGTAGATCAACGATTGCTGTCCCATAGGATCCACAATCGTAACCGTAATTACCCTGTGAGACTCAGAGAGAAACGCAGCGTTTCAGAGATTTTTGTAGAGAGAAGAAATGGAAGAATGGCGTTATTGTTGAGAGAGAGAGAGAGAGAGAAGCAGAGGAAGAGGGAGAAGGGAGGAAGGTTATTTTCGCTTAGACGGGAAGCTAGGAAAAGCGTGAATTCTGCTTCTGATTCTGAGTCTGTTTATTTACCCTTCAACTACATAATTTATAACGGAAATGACACGCCGTGTTCTGTCTTTTCAAAATTTTGAGATTGAAAACGAGCCTGTTGTCTGCTCAGAAAAAGTCCCCATTCTAGAACTAGAATGGTACGCTACGCTCTGCAAGGTACGAAATAAAATTCAATGGTAATGCCGTAACAGCACCGGCCAGGATCATTGTTCCGTGGCATTTACGGAAACAAATGCCAAAAGAGAAGTAGGATTAAATTTTGGGAAAATTATTTATAAGTTTCAATTGTTTATGTAAATTTCATATCAAAAGAAAATTGTTTATGGAAATTCTTTGTACCTACCTCCTTGTCTACATTTTTTGCTGTGCATCAAGGTCCTACATTTTTGTGACGTCTGAGGCACTTATAAAATTTATACTATATAGTCATTCTCTTATTCTTTTTTTAAAACAATAAGGACATCTTCAAGTTAGTTTTTGTGTAATTAGATTAAGTTTTTCTTCAAGTAATCATAATGTCGGCCTAATGCATTTAAATGTAAATTTCATATCAAAAGAAAATTGTTTATGTAAATTCTTTGTACCTACCTCCTTGTCTACATTTTTTGCTGTGCATCAAGGTCCTACATTTTTGTGACGTGTGAGGCACTTATAAAATTTATACTATATAGTCATTCTCTTATTCTTTTTTTAAAACAATAAGGATATCTTCAAGTTAGTTTTTGTGCAGTTAGATTAAGTTTTTCTTCGAGTAATCTTAATGTCGGCTTAGTACATTCAGAAAAAAAAATTTCAACACTTCAAGATTCAAACATTGACTAACTTAAATAAACATATTGCATTTTTACCACCACATAAAACTCTTAAGATTATTCAATATGATTATTCAGCTACATATAAGATTATTCAAGAACCTACAAAAATTTATGTAAACATTTCTTTAATAAGAATTTATGTAAACATTTTAAACTTAAAAATAAATTTTCGTTAGATTTTTTTTTTTTTTTTTTTTTTTTTTTTTTTTTTTTTTTTTTTTTNTTGTATTTTAACTGATTTTGGTTAATGATTTTTTAGGTAAAGATGTGTTTCTCTTTCATACTGAACTAACAATCACGATCATTGTTAAAAATGTTAGTTGATGTGTCTATAAGAATTAGGTTTAACAATTTTTCTTAGACATGTAAAGTCTCATAACAGTTGTTGAGAAAAATGATGTGTAGGCATAATTTTTATGACTAAAATATTGTTTTTGTCCCTGACTTTTGTGTATGTTCTTAGTTTAGTCCCCATACTACAAGGCGTTCTCAAAAAGGTCTCTCACCTACCATTTTTGCTTCATTTAAATCCTTTCATTAGGATGTCATTTAGCACACTAACAAAAGTGCTGACGTGTCCGATGACATGGTAGCAAATGCCAACTCATACCCCAAAAGCGCATGTTTTGGTCCCTAACTTTTTTGCACATTCTCAGTTTAGTCCTTGATATTTGTGCATATTCTCAGTTTAGTCCTTGAGTACAAGACATTCTCAAAAAGTTCCCTCACCTATCATTTTTGCTTCATTTAAATCCTTTCGTCAAGATGCCGCTTAGCACACTAACGAAACTGCTTATGTGTTTAGTTAAAAGATGACATGATAGCTTGAAATGCCAACTAAGACCCTAAATAACCCAACCACATCATTGAAACTTAGTTGATTTAAAATCTTGGAGCTTAGTTTCATAGCTTGCATCTAATAGGGCATTAAATTGTGTAAACAACTATTTCCAACAAATATATTATGTCATTAAAGGAAATGGAACACGTAAAATATTAAAGTGCCATTGTTATCAACAATGCATTCAAAAAAAGTAAATTGTTTTCATTCTCATGAAAAAAATATAATAGGTAATAGAGAATTGAAATTTTTACTCCACTATAAGAGCTATAGCATAAGCTTCTTAAACAAAAANAAAAAAAAAAAAAAAAATAGAGATTGTATTGTAGTGGAGTGAAAATTCTCATCCTTTGTTAGCACTTTCATTAGTGTGTTAAGCAACATCATGATGGAAGGATTTAAATGAAGTGAAAATAATAGGTGAAGGACCTTTTTGAAAATGTCTTGTACTCAGAGACTAAACTAAAAACGTGTACAAAAGTTATGAACTAAACTGAAAATGTACACACAAGTCATAGACGAAAACATGCGCTTTTGGGGTATAAGTTGGCATTTGCTGCCATGTCATTGGACACAACTATTTCCAACAAATATATTATGTCATTAAAGGAAATGGAACAGGTAAAATATTAAAGTGCCGTTGTTATCAACAATGCATTCAAAAAAAGTAAATTGTTTTCATTCTCATGAAAAAAATATAATAGGTAATAGAGGATTGAAATTTTTACTCCACTATAAGAGCTATAGCATAAGCTTCTTAAACAAAAAAAAAAAATAAAAAAAAAATAGAGATTGTATTGTAGTGGAGTGAAAATTCTCATCCTTTGTTAGCATTTTCATTAGTGTGTTGAGCAACATCATGATGGAAGGATTTAAATGAAGTGAAAATAATAGGTGAAGGACCTTTTTTAAAATGTCTTGTACTCAGAGACTAAACTGAAAACGTGTACAAAAGTTATGAACTAAATTGAAAATGTACACAAAAGTCATAGACCAAAACATGCGCTTTTGGGGTATAAGTTGGCATTTGCTGCCATGTCATCGGACACGTTAGCACTTCCGTTAGTGTGCTGAACGGCATCCTAACGGAAAGATTTAAATGAAGCGAAAATGATAAATGAGAGACTTTTTTGAGAATGTTTTAAAGTCGGGGACTAAATTAAGAACATGCATAAAAATTAAGGACGAAAACAGTATTTTAGTCTAATTTTAGAAGGTGTTCGAAGTTGCTAATAACTTCCAGTTCCCTTTATTTCATCAATAAAATTTTCCATTGTATTAATATGCAATGTGATTCTCATTTCGCTTTGTCGAATTCATAATTTTGATGATGAATCGATGATGACGTACTGTACGAACTAAAATCTTTTGGTGATGATGATTAATCACAAATTTGTTCCATTTAGTAGCCTGAAATAGTGCACTCTCATGCCTCATAAATGTAATTTTCTTCGTGATTCTTAATGTTTATTAAATGCTCAAAATATTAAAGAAAAATATTATTACGTGATTTAATAATACTCAATATTATCTAATTTTTTTTAAAAGAATCGTTATTTTTACACTCAATTTTACTAATAACACAATTTATTTAACGTTTAAATATAATATAAATTAATTTTTATCATCATTTAATATAAAAAATTTAAGTCAATTATAAAAATCTTTATTTAATATGAAAAAATTTCATATTAATTAAGTACAATTTAATTTATATCTTATTTAGATATTAAATAAAATGTGACATTAATAGAATAAAATGCTCTCTTTTTTGAATTGCAATGTAACAGATTGATTACTACAAACTTGTCAAGTATGTACATATAAACTATGTGAAGCATAAAATTTGGATCTCCCTCTTCATGCTTCTAACAAATATATATCCACGTAAAGGAAGACTACACATTTAAATTTATGACGTTTTTGCTCCTCCAAGGGAGCTCAATTACTTACATTCGTGCACTTTAAAAAAAGATACTTTCGTATGTGAGAGATAAACACAATGGCAAATTGAAATATATTCAACATGCTAACCACAGCACCATTAGCAATTTTATACATTCTATAAATGAAACAATCAGAGTTTAGAGAGAAGAAGGAGACGTGGGGAAGAGAATTGAAAACGGCCAATGTGCAAATACATGCATATGACCTTTACACATTCATTTTTCATCCTTGCATTTTTTCAACACCAAGATCAAAACAAAACAAAATCTATAATGTTCATACGATGCAAACCTATTGAATTACAAAAAGCCCCGTATAGTGACAATCCTAAATGGGTGAAAATATTTATTTACCACAATTGAAGCCATGACAAACGGAAAGAACAATTATGAGAATCAAGGCAATTAAGATACCCAGAACTATTAGCTTTATCTTCATGTTCTTCAACCACATCTTTCTCCTCACCTGAGTTCCCTGCTGCCTGAAATCTTGTGCCTGCAAAGCCACACCATTTGAATAATCAATTACAGCCCATATACAAATACCAAAGATCCGTCTACCGGATAGAAAGTCGGTGCTATTAATGTCCCTATGGTGCAGCCAGTTTTTTTTTTTTTTCCTCAATAGGAAGGTTGTGGCTAGCAGTTAAACCCTATTGCTTAGAAATAAATATCTACAGACAGGGTTGCTATATATGAAATCTAACAGTAATCTTCATCTTGGGTATTTTTGTGATTTTTTGACACTCGTGACTGATTAAATATTTGGGACTCAAGTTGCATTCAACAAGGAAGTGATCTAACATTTCCAAATTCACTTTGCAAAGGCTAAGGAAAATTAATTCTTTTACATGAAGGAACCTAAAATTCCTGTGCCAGTTTGTAGATATTCACATTTAATATAACTACTTGAATTATATTTATAGCATACAAAGAGAAAATTTAGAAATTCGCTTTATCTAAAATCATTTCCTAGCTCAGTTTTTCCAAAATATCACTTGTTTAGTTTCTGTGTGAACATTAATAGCGTGACTAGCAACTGACCTGATAGCGAAGGTTCTCTGTTTTATCCACCAAAACCTCAATCTTCTCTCCACGATCAAGAACCTGCATATAAGATATCATAAAATGAAATGACCACATTCAGATAAATTTCTGTAATCTTATCAACAATCATATTGGGGAGATGGAAATATAGAAGTGCGGTAATCTTATCACCAATCCTTTTCCAGCAAAGACAGACAGACAGAGGAAAATATAGACTTTAACCCTCCTAAACCCCACAACAAAGAAGGCCAAAACTGTATATATAGTAGCAGGGGAAATATGAAGTGCTGTACCTTCTCAATATTTTCAATCATAACTTCTTTGACTTCAGAAACCTGAGCTTTCACTTTCGCAAGTTTGCTAATCTCCTCTGGGTGTTCAACACAATACTGCATCTGTTCCTTTAACTTGGGTCTATTCATAAACAACAAAAACTTCACATTATTGCAATCCACAGCAGAATGGCATATTTGTTATACATAATAGTGCAGCAAACTTAAGTACCCAAATTCTCTGTTAAGGCTTTTAGCAGCAGCTGTTGCAGCTTTTCCTCCACCATATCTCTTGGTAAAGTCTTCCTTGACGCGTTCAAGAAAGGCCATCGGAATTTGACGACCAACTGACTCCACTGCCACTATACAGTAAGCTACAAAATGATAGATCAAGTTAGTCCAACAAATGATGGTATAAGTTCAGCAGAAAAAGGAAAAGAATATATATACATCAAAAGTGTAAGATTTCAATAGAGGTTAAGTATAAATAATTAAGCCGTAGTCATCACTTCCAATAAAACAGAAAGCTTTGCACACATGAAAATAGACAAGCAAAGAATAATATTATTATAGCCAAGACACTCTGAATGTAGCCAGTACTCATAGAAAATTGATTCCTGAGTTATACATTGTTGAAAAAAATTTCCATTTTGATGTTTGCTTCCAACATTTCTTTCCAATTTTGTTCTAAGAAGAGACCAGATTGACTTGGTTGGTTAAAAGGTTTATGAAAACGTCACCAATGACCATTGACATCCAATCATTAAATATTTACTCACAAAATAGATCTCTTATAGTTTTAATCAATAATCAGATGCTTAAGATGACTTCATTAATCCTTTTGTCTTCTAGAAGTTTCTTGACCCATTAATGATACATTCATCACATTCAGATTGACATAAAACAATCCCATAATCCTTTATAACTAACATAAGATGGACAAAATACACCTATTTTTGCCCATCTATTAGCTTCTGGTAAATATATATAAATATAAACTGTAAAAGGAAACTCCATATTATAGCAGCTATGGCAGCACAGATACCATGAAAGGCAATATAGAGGAATGTCACAGCATGTGTATGGATTGGCAGTGGAGCTCACCCATAATCATTTCCTACAGTGCAGAAGTTGAAAAGCTATCTCAGGTAGCTTCTCACTTTTACTGTAGGAAGTGATTTTGGAAGGGCTGACCGCTCTTCCAAACATGCATTGACTTGCCTCACTTAAAAGTTACCATTTAATGCATACATAACCAGTCTTGTACATTAATCATCTTTAAGAGTCTCTTGTCAAGACTAGTAATTCAACTCAGTCTATTAGTCACATCATACAAGGGTTTTAATCTCAAAATTAAACTTTATGCACTGTATGTCAAATTAAGAACTTCCACTAATGCAAGTTATTCACATAGACACATACTCATAAACCATTTTCTAGTTTATACATAAACAGGCTTTACAGTCATTCCCATAAACTTAAAATCCCACTTTGGTAACACCACATTACAGCAGGATCTAGCAAAAAATAACAGGGAAAAATTCAAAGAGAAAACTGAAGTTGTTCTTTATGGAAATGCCAATGTACAACGTTGGTGTGGGATATTTTAGTTATAAACTTAAGCAACAGTTAACTGCAATAAAAAAGCTATATCATTATTAACTTCAAACTTCAATCACTAATCATGGAAGCATCATAAAGAAGGATTTAACCCTCTATGGGATCTGAACTTTCTCTGCATGATTATGCCATGCTATTAAAACACTTGAGGAAGTCCTGCTTACTTAAGCAATTAAGAAAGGTTCCAAGGCTCCATTTGGTTAAATCACTTCCATATCATAGAATTTCAATATATTTTTATACACACATCATGTAAGCTTACATCTCTTTCAATTCAATCTTTTATCAAGTTAGGGTAAAAACAAAATAAAGCAAGAAAGAAGCCAACGTCATAAGTTCAACAAACTATATGCAGTCTATTTCTTACACACTACATAGTAGTCATTTCATGAACCAAATCCAAATGAGTATGCAACAATCATATCAGATTAAACATTTGATATTACATGGCATGAGAAAATCAAGTTAATTGTTACCCCTTTACACACTCGACTAAAGATAATTCAATTAGTTTCTGCAGCAAGGTTCATTTGTCCCTTATTCACCATTTGAACCTTACGAACATCCTCAATAAACAATATTAATTATAAACTAAAACCCAATTCTATTTTTCCCCACTTTTCCAGATCCACACAGAAACCCAGAAGACCGTTTCCATGGTTAGTGAACAATTCAAATGAAAATACGACCAGATAGAACAGAAATCACCCATTTCATCAGCAAAACTCACTAAATCAAGAAAAGGATGATAATCAAAAAACCAATCATAAAAACTACAAGCTAACCAAATCAAATAAAAGAGTAGTAATCAAATTCAGAAAGCGTCAGCTACAAACAGATCAGAGTCTCCAAGCAAACAAGAAGGAGATAAGATCATAGAGAGAGTGAAAAATTACTGAATCCATTATCAACGAGGTAGTTGAAGGTGTGGCCATCGCAGTTGTAGGTGAATTTCTGGTTAGAGGCGGGGAGCCTCTGGAGGCACTGCAAAGCTATGCTGGTGAAGTTGCCGGTGAAGTCAGTGTGCTCTGCAAGGATCACCGTCCCACGCGCTACGAAGCTGTAGATCAGCGATTGCTGCGCCATCGGAACAGGAAGCGAAGCTCAAACCCTAAGAGATTCAGAGAGAAAAGGGAAGGTCTTGGTTGTTGCAAAGAGGAAGATTTTTCAAAAGGAAAGGTTTTATTGCAGGGAAAGAGAGAAGACAAGACGGAATGTGAACTAGGAACTAGGAAGCCAGCAAAAGCGTGTATTTTTTCATGCGGTTACTAAGATGCCCTCTAAGTTGGGGGTTTATAACGAAAATGCCACGCCGTAGTGACGAGGTCAGAGGAAAGTCCCGGTTCTAGTCTTCTAGAACGCTATTCTCTGCAAGAACATAGCACGAAATAAATGAAAATTTTGGAGGGCAAATCTGTCCTAAAATGGAAGAGCACCAGCTAATTGCTAGAATATTTCCAAAGATTAGACAAGTGAGAATACTCTGATTCATTATTTTGGGGTCAAAGAAATGAATATTAGTTTTTTTAGGGGGAAGAAATGAATATTAGTTATGAAACAATAATTATAATAATTTATTATTTTTTGAAGGATATTATCTTGAGAATTAATGTTATAGTCAAATTGATAGAATATGATTTTTTTTTTCTTGCCTTTGAAAGCTATGTTATTGACACTTGAATATCAAACGTTTATCAACAAAATATTAATCAAATTCACTTATTGGCGGAAAATTTACTTTAATAATATATTTTTACAAATTATTTACATAAATTGGACAATTTTTAAACTATTTATTTAAAATAAGTATTTTTAAATATTTTATTAATTTTTCAACAAAGTGAGACGTAAAAAAAGCTATGCAATAAACACGCTTTAGCTCTAAAGCATGTTCACTGTCTGATTTTTTCTATATTTCACTTTGTTGAAAAATTAATAAGATATTCAAAAGTACCCATTTTAGATAAATAGTTTAGAAATTAATCCATTTATGTAAATAATTTGTAAAAGTGTATTATTTAAGTCAATTAGCCTTATTGGTTATTGCATGAAAGCAATATATAATTATATGCTTAGAAAAGTCAATTTCAGAGCTACTTTGATAATATTAGTAAAAAGAAAATGTTCTAAGATTATTATTCAAAATAGTTTTTACCTTCTTGAATGACTTTATTTGTCAATTATCTTTCAATAAAAACTTTGATTGAAACTTTTAAAAAATATTATACCTTTCCCATCAGATTTTGTTTTGCTTTATTTCTACAGTGATGATTAAAATTTTATTGTATTAATATAAGCCCGTCAAAAGGATTGACAAGAACAAGGAGCTAAAAATATATGAGATCAGCTTGTGGGATTGTGATTATATTCACTATCAATCCATCACGTTAATTATAAGAAGTAGTGTCATTATCAAGTGAGCATATCCGTGCATCCAATGCCAATGATATTAAATAAGATAAGCACCTAAAATTAATTTGCAGGATATTCATATTTGACAAGATTGTTCTTTAGCTTTTACTTTTTTTTTTTTGGTATATAAAAGTTTAAAATGAAGGGAGTTTATTCTATTCTAAGGCCAAGACACGCTATAAGTTTTAATGAGAATTTGCAGTGATACTTACATATCACTTACTAAAAAATGACTGTTTGTTTTTATGATACTTACTACTAACCAATGAGTTGGTTTACTCAAAGAAAANAAAAAAAAAAAAAAAAAAAAGCCAATGAGTTGGCGTAATTGTTATCTTATATAAGTTTTAGAATTTAATTTTGATTCATTGATAGTGTAATGTTTTAAATGATTATTGAACCATACAGTTAAATTTTTTAGTTAAGAATATGAGAAATGAGGATTTGAACTTAAGCTTAACCTTTTGGAGAAATTCCTAAACCAATTGTGTTGTATGTATTTATGTTTAAAACATTTGTTGTTATATTTTTTTAAAAAAAATTAAAATAATTTATTATCATAAAAAACTTTAGTTAAATATTTTGTTGATGTGGACTTTTCTATATTAGCAATAATATAAAAAAAAAATTGCACTAATAGTAGATCAAGTTAACCAAATGACATGTAGTCAAGTTATACTGAAATCGTCGTCAATACTAATGAGTTAATTTCGTATTCAAACTCAAAGTCGTAGCTAAATATTTAAAAAAAATAGATTAATTAAAATTTAAGTTTTATTATTTGAACACATCAGATGGACCAAGTTACCAAAAGACAAGATCTTAGATGGGCCAATGCACAACTTGGGGATAAAGTGAATTCTCTTATACTATCAAAGTAGGTAAACTGTTTGTTGTTTGGTACTTTAATTTAATCGTTGATGTGAGATGCAAAAGACAGATTTGCTTCTTGTACCTCTTAGGATATGTATTTGATTGGTTCGTGAATATTATCAATGGATCTAAGATGTGTAAGGACAATTATTTTTATATATATATATATATATATAAACGGGGCCAAAGGCCCATCTTTATCTCCATTCTAACAAAAAAAAATCAATTTTTAGCTGAAATATAAATTTATCGTTTTGACATCACGAGCATATATTAAACTAATCAAAAATTTTATGATATGTGTATGTCATATTACATTGACGTGATAAATATACATAATTTTTATGTTTTATTCTAATAAAATTTTTAGAAATATAATTTGATTATTTCTAAAATATTTTCAAAATCATATGATCAAGTGGAAAAGGTCTAGACTACTCAATTATTTTATATACGACAATATTATAATGAACCAAGAATGTTATGTCGTTTTTCTAACTCTCTACATCAGCACACACGTCAACGTAGAGGGTAGGCACATTCTTGAATGTCTTTATTTTTTTTTCTTCCCTTTTTTGGCCATTTCATAAATGTATAAGCTAAACTTAATGGCTAAGTAAACCTCGAAGGTGGAATTATCAGAAATGCTGGAAAAGTTCAGTATCAGCAAACTGCTAGTTATGGTATTTATCTTTTAATATTGCATTTGTTCTTTATATTTAATATTTTTGACTAAGTTTGTTTCTATAATTGTAAACAAAAAGCAAAAAAACACTAAATTTTACAACCAAATTGAGCTTTACCAATAATTGCAAGAACTACATATTAAAGGTAAAAGAGTTAATTAAATGGCTTGTTATCGACTAATTAGTGAAGCCGTTTTTAAAATAAAGTAGAAATTTGTAACTCAGCCTTTTAATTTACAGCCAATGTGCAGGCGCTGCCTTAGCTCATGAATGTTAGCAATCTTTAGCCAAAGTAGGCCGTATGCTGCCATTATGAAATCCTGGTTGCAGCATGTGATGGCTGCTGCTAAATCCAAAATGCCAGATATTCCATAAGCAAAGTTTTCAACAATTGCAGGTGTTAGTATTATCTCATCCCAAATAACACCAAAGAAAAAAAGCACCAAATTATGTGCTCCAACTTATTAGAGTATATACCATATAGGCAATCCTACATGGCAGTTGACAGCTAGTCAATCAGTTAGTTAGTATTCAATTAGTTAGAATTCTGTGCATTCAGTAAGTTAGAATTCTGTTAGATAGTTTTTCATCTTTGGATGATGTATATATAGCTTCCACTCATTGTATCTATTCAATTAATTCAATATATGAGATTCTCTTCTTCTCATTTTTCTCTCTCGATTACTCTCAATATGGTATCAGAGCACTCTGTGCTGTGAAACTCTGCATCTCTTTTTTCTTGCTATTCATCTTCTTGCTGTTCATCGTCTTGCTCGACTTCAATGGCGTCTAGTTCAATGGACGACATGTCTAGCCCTTTTTTCTTGCATCCATCTGATTCCCCAGGATTGGTTCTTGTTTCTCAACCCCTCACTGGAGAAAACTACAATTCTTGGCGTAGGGCAATGAGAATGGCATTGATGGCCAAGAACAAGCTTGGGTTCGCTGATGGCTCCATTGCACAACCTGATCCTTCAACAACTTCATTGTTTCTGATCTGGCAACGGAACAACAATGTTGTAGCATCATGGTTGCTGAATTCGATCTCTAAGGAGATTGCTGCCAGTGTAATCTATTCTACCACTGCTCATGAAATCTGGAATGATTTGCAAGAAAGATTTCAGCAGCAGAATGGTCCAAGGATCTTCCAACTCAGAAAGGAAATCCTTAATCTCACACAGGGCACTCTATCTGTTAGATAATACTTCACCAAACTCAAGGGACTTTAGGAAGAACTTGGTGAGTATAGGCCACTGCATTCTTGCACATGTGGAGGAGCAAAGCCTTTAATTGATCATCTTCACCAAGAATACGTATTATGCTTTCTCATGGGACTCAATGAGTCATTTTCTCAAGTCAGAGGACAAATCTTGTTGATGGATCCTCTTCCACCTATCAATAAGGTTTTCTCCTTGCTGGTTCAAGAAGAAAAGCAACGAGAAATTGGCACCTCTCTGGTCTCATCTGACACACAAGCTGCATATGCAATGTCATACTCACATCCAAAGGCAAATCATGATGGCAAACAAAGACACGTGAAGAAAGACAGGCCTCTTTGTGCTCATTGTGGCATTCTTAGACACACCAAGGATAAATGCAATAAACTCCATAGATATCCTCCAGGGTTCAAGAAGGGAAGGCAGGCTGGAAATATGAATCAAGTTTCAGATTTTTCAGATGCAAGTCCAACACAGTCCTTAGATCAATCACTGCAAATGACCTCACAGCAGTATCAACAGTTAATTCATCTCCTCTAGAGCCAATTGTCACAAGCAGCCATACCTGATCTAGACACTCCTTCAGAATCACTCCCCACTGGTATGATTCTTTCTGCAACTGATACAAAATCTGAGATAAGTCCTGATTGTTGGATCATTGTCCAACGTTTGACAGCTGCAACAGAAAGCAAGAGTCTAACAGTGGTAATCTTGGCTACTGGTGAAAAGGTGTCTAGAAAGTCAATCCCTGCTTGTTGAGTGTATCCCTTTGCAACCAAACGAGTCTTGTATCTGTCTAAGGTACCATCAGCCTTATATTTGACTTTGTAGAGCCATCTGCACCCAATGGTGTGTTTGTTGCTGGGAAGGGAAACCACTGTCCATGTGTGATTAGCTTCAAGTGCATCTAGTTCCTCCTTCATTGCCTGCTTCCATTCAGGATATTTCATAGCTTGGTGATAAAACTGAGGCTCATAGAAGTTAGAGACCTGCATAATGAAACTTTTGTAGGTAGGGGACAATTTGTCATATATGACTACTTGCTGTATAGGATAAAGGGTGGGAGGAAGTGAGAGAGAACACATATAATCCTGTAAGTAGACAGGAGATTTGATGGTCCTGGTGGTTCTGCGACTAGATGAAGCTACTGGTATCTCATTTTCTGGTGCAGAATCAGTGTGATGAGGTGAAGCTTTAGGAATCACATTTTCATCAGTGTGATGAGGTGAAGCTGCAGGAATCACATTATCTGGTGTAGAATTAGTGTGATGAGATGAAGCTGCAGAATTCTCAGTTGCTGGTGCAGGAGTAGCATCTAATGTAGTAGAAGTAGGGTGCACAGGCTAAGGAAGAACCACATCTTGAAAGATATCCACTGTGGCAGCAACTTTGGGAAGTGTTTGGAAAAGAAATACACTTTCATGGAAAAGTACATCTCTAGATATAAGAAATTTTCTGGTTTGAAGGTTATACAGCTTGTATCCTTTGTAGCCTAAAGGATAACCCATGAATACAGCAGGCATGGCTCGTGGGGAAAATTTATTTCTGTCATGAAGTGGAATGGACACAAAACACAGGCAACCAAATACCTTTAAGGCTGCATAATTGGGCTCCTTGGTGTAAAGAAGCTGAAATGGTGATTGATTTTTCAGCAGTGGGGATGGTGTGCGATTTATGAGGAAGACTGTTGTAGCTATACACTCACCCCAAAAATGTAGAGGCATGTTGGATTGAAACATCAGTGATCTTGCCACATTTAACAAATGCCGATGTTTTCGTTCAACTACTAAGTTTTGTTCAGGTCTATATGGGCAGGAGAATTTGTGGATGGTTCCTTCCTTTTGCAAAAAAGTTGTTAAAGCTAACTCTTTTGCATTGTCAGTCCGGATTTGCTTTATTTTCTTCCCAAACTGAGTGTGAATCATTGCAAAAAAGCTAATAATGGAAGGAGTGGCCTCTGACTTGTGTTTCAGCATATAGAGCCAAGTGAATCTGGTGCAGTCATCAACAATTGTAAGAAAATAATTCTTACCATCATGAGTTTGATGATGATAAGGTCCCCATATGTCACAGTGGATGAGATCAAAAGGTGCATTAGACATGTGATTATTAGAAATGAATGATAACCTTTGAAGTTTTGAAAGTGGACAAATCTGACAAGATTTAGAAGAATAATGCAAAGGACAGGAAAAAGGAATTTTATTACTGAGTGTTTGTAAGACTTTATCAGACAAATGGCCTAGTCTAGCATGCCATAAATGGGCAGGACTGAGAGAATGTAAATCTAAAGTACAAGGAGAATAATTTTTGGAATGAGCAACAGATGAATGTATTACAGAAGAGTCATTTTTTACATTATGGATGTGTCCTATATCAGCAACAATTGGTTGTTGGAGTTGGTAAATGTATAAGCCTCTGCACTTGTTACCCTTGCCAATCATCCTCGATCTGGTGTGATCCTGGATTTGGAAGGAATCATGGTAAAAAGTGACAGTAAGGCTTGAGTGTTGCAATAAACTTGTTACTGATATGAGATTAACATAGAAGGAAGGAATGTAAAGAACTCTATGTAACTGAAAATCAGAAGACAGTTGCACTGTACCAATTGCTGAAACTGAGACTCTAGAATTATTTGGAAGAGTTACAAAACGGTTTTTCAAATACTGGTAGGATTTAAAAAATCTAAGAGAATGACAGACATGTGAAGTGGCACCTGAATCAATGATCCAATTAGATGTGAATAATGCATTCCTCAATGGGGATTTGTTTGAAGAAGTTTATATGCAGCTCCCTTTGGGGTATTCAGTTAAAGGGGAGAACACGGTGTGTAAGCTCAATAAATCCCTCTATGGATTAAGACAAGCTTCTCCGCAATGGTTTCACAAATTTTCAACTACTTTACTTTAGCATGGCTTCTCTCAATCCCATGGTGATTATTCTCTGTTCACTATTGGAAAAGGTCCCACACTTGTCATTCACTTAGTTTATGTCGATGACATAATCCTTGCTGGTCCCAATACAAAAATAGTTCATTCTGTTCAACAATTATTACAGAAACTATTCAAACTAAAATCATTGGCGACTTGAAGTATTTTCTTGGTTTAGAAATGGCTCATTCAGCCAAAGGGATACATCTATCACAAAGGAAATATGTCTTACAGCTGCTGGCAGACACTGGCTTCTCCGTATCAAAGCCTATGATAGTTCCCATGGAACCCAACCTCAAACTTAACAATACTGATGGGGATTTACTGCCTAATCCCTCCANGTAAGCTCAATAAATCCCTCTATGGATTAAGACAAGCTTCTCCCCAATGGTTTCACAAATTTTCAACTACTTTACTTTAGCATGGCTTCTCTCAATCCCATGGTGATTATTCTCTGTTCACTATTGGAAAAGGTCCCACACTTGTCATTCACTTAGTTTATGTTGATGACATAATCCTTGATGGTCCCAATACAAAAATAGTTCATTCTGTTCAACAATTATTACAGAAACTATTCAAACTAAAATCATTGGTGACTTGAAGTATTTTCTTGGTTTAGAAATGGCTCATTCAGCCAAAGGGATACATCTATCACAAAGGAAATATGTCTTACAGCTGCTGGCAGACACTGGCTTCTCCGTATCAAAGCCTATGATAGTTCCCATGGAACCCAACCTCAAACTTAACAATACTGATGGGGATTTACTGCCTAATCCCTCCATGTACAGAAGATTGATTGGAAGACTTATGTATCTCACAATATCAAGACCTGATATCAGTTATGCGGTTAATAAGCTTAGCCAATTCATGTCCAATCCCAGAACTCCTCACTTACATTTTGTTCATCATCTGCTGCAGTACCTCAAGTCTAGTCCAGGCTAAGGATTATTTTTCCCTTCCATTTCTTCCCTCAAAATCACAGCTTTTGCTGATGCAGATTGGGGAAGTTGTGCTGATACCAGAAGATCAACCACTGGATATTGTGTTTTCATTGGAAATTCACCCATTACTTGGAAGTCCAAGCGCCAACCCACTGTCTCTAGATCCTCTGCAGAAGTTGAGTACAGAGCTTTGGCAAGTGTCACTAGTGAGCTCTTATGGTTGAGACAACTCTGCAGAGTTTTTGAACTCTCAGTATCATCAGTGATGGTTTTCTGTGATAATCAATCAGCTATTCACCTAGCTTCTAATCCTATGTCTCATGAAAGATCCAAGCATATGGACATTGATTGTCACTTCATTCGAGAACATGTCAATGTTGGCTTTATCAAACTCATTCACGTTCCATCCCAACAGCAAATAGCTGACATTCTCACAAAGGCAGTACCAACCAAGCAATTCAGAATTTTGTTGTCCAAGATGGGAGTATTAGACATCTATCTCCCACCTTGAGGGGGGAGTATTAGAGTATATACCAGATAGGCAATCCTACGTGGCAGTTGATAGCTAGTCAATCAGTTAGTTAGTATTCAGTTAGTTAGAATTCTGTGCATTCAGTAAGTTAGAATTCTGATAGATAGTTTTTCATCTTTGGATGCTGTATATATAGCTTCCACTCATTGTATCTATTCAATTAATTCAATATATGAGATTCTCTTCTTCTCATTTTTCTCTCTCGATTACTCTTAATACAACTTGATGAAATTTGTATTATATTAAATTCATTACACTTGAAAATCAAATATTCAAAATTTCACTTTTTTTTCTTCACTATCTTGGGTTCATGAGGGAAAGGGGTATGCACTACGCACCATAAAAGGGGGGTCGTAATAGTGTTAGAACCTGCGACCGAGCTCACCTTGGGCTAAAGACTTAGGTTTAATTTAGTCATTTTGTATTCATAAAATGTATAATTTTAGTTATTCTATTTTAAAGCTAAAATTTTTTAACTCTAATTTAAGATGTAAAGTTTTCTAATTTACAATTTCACCGTTCAAATTGAAGAGTTATGTTTTGCGAATCTCCCTACAAAATTTCAGCTCGATCTAATGGTGGGACTCAGCCTAAAATATCAAAATTAGAAGTTTTTATCTAACCAAATATCTAAATTGATTCACCGTTAAATCAAGCTAAAATTTTGTGGAGAGGTTCACAAGACATAATTCTTCAATCTAAATAATGAGATTATGAATCAAAGAACTTTACATCTTAAAAGAGACTTAAAAAATTTTGGCTTAAAGACAAAAAATCAAAATTTAACATTTTATAAATATAGAGAGACTAAATTGTTTATTTTTAAACAATAATAGCCAAAAAGTTCAAGTTGTTAAAATAGAAGAACCAAAATTATATTTAAAATTTTTTTTCCACCTTAAATAATGTTACTTTGAATTTGTAAAATAATGTTTTTAGTTTTCAACAATAATTTCTCAGGTAACATACTAAAAGATGTAAAATATTAACTAACTACGAAGCATGTTATGCTAAGCCAATAGAGTGGTCTCTCTACACGAGAAAAAAAAAATCAGACTCTTGAGTTTTAAGCTTAAGAAGAGTAAAATATTTTCTATATATTTTCCTAGCATATTATAATATAAACACTTAAATATTCTAACTACTAGTAGTGTATAGTGTATGATCATAACTGAATTGGGTCATTGATGTCAAATTCATCATATTCTTTTTTGATATTTTTGATTATGACTTTAAGTTTGAACACAAAATCTATAAACTTTAAGAACGACCTTAATACCATTTAATCACCTTAGTAAATTTGTTATATTCTTAGTTGTATTAATATGATTGCACCTAAATAAATAATAGCTTAAGCCAGCAACATCTTCCCCCCACTCCTACCCTCTCAGTTACTTAGAGTTATAAGTACTTTGCAGATATCAATAATCAGTGAGAGGATTCATTGATTTAATGCTCCAACTAAAAATCATAATGCAGAAGATCATAGCAAAGAAAATGATACAGATAATTCCTTTTGGCAAGTGAAATCTCATAAGATGATAAGAACCAACTTTGCGTCTGTTCAAGTAGAAATTGGCAAGTACAAAGCATATATCCTTGAGAAGAATTGGACAAACACAAACCAGGGTTTGGGACATTATCTCAGAGAAAGGATATAAATTAAATGTAATACTAAAAAGTTTATATGAATTTATGAAGCAACCCTCTTCTTGGAGTGACGATGATAGCTAAAAAATAGTATCCAGTGACCTGAAACTCAAAATCTTGTAAATTTTGACCCTGTGAAAAATCATCAAAAGTTAATTATGAAAACTAGATTATTGGCAAGACTAAATAAACACTGCTGAGATTAAAAAAGTCTAAAAGAATTACCTGAGAGAAACTTAAAAGGATGAGAGTGAATTTGAGGAGAAGGACTTTGCACAAAGTCATGAAATCCGTTTGCCATCAATAATTTTATATGGTATATGAGCAATGTTGGGCCAATCTTCCCCTTTCTCCATTTGCCATCTTCGGCTTAGCAAAGGGCAAGCCCAGATGTCAAGAAAAATGAGAGAGGAAGGCAACCCTTCTTTTGGCAATGATTCAAGTTGAAGACACATGCTGATGGACAACTTTGTGAGAGCAGTGAGATGTTGAAGCCCTTTGCCATTCATTGTTTTGAGATGTAAAAATCCATCTATGAATAATTCTGTCACAGTGGCAGGTAGCAGTCCGTCCTCCGGAAAAGTTTCCACATTTTCACAATTACCACTGATATTTACAGTCTTGAGGGAGGTTAGCCTAAGCAAATTCCAGTTCAATCGGCTAGCAATGAGTTTGTCACAGTTTCCTATAATAAGTGTATTCAAACCAGATGGAAGACCCTCTTCAGGAAAGTGCTCAAGCTTGGGACAGTTGTATACGACCAGTGTTTGCAAAGATGGGAGGAGAATATGCATATTTTTAGGCAGTGACATGAAGTTCTCACATCCAGAAACTGAAAGGTGAGTGAGGAGGATTGGGGCAAAGAATCCTCCATTGGAGAAAGAGACAAAAGCAGAACAGTTAATGATGCTCAAGGAGTAAAGACTAGAGAATTGGGAACATTCCTCTGAAAATGCAAAGGATTTGAGAGCCTTACACCCTTTTATAAAGAGATAACTTAGATTGGGAAAGGAAGATAATGGGAAGAAACTGAGGGAATCACAACTCTCTAATATTGATAACCATTCAAGGGATGTGTGAAATTGATCAAATGGAAATACTAGCTTGGCACAGTTGTTGACCATTAGTTTCCTCAATGTATTGGGGAGATTTCCTCTTGGAAACTGCATGTCAATGGAACAGTTAGAGATCTCCAAACTCTCAAGGCAAGCTTCTGTATACTCCATTTCCTTAAGCAGTGACTGCAGGACTTCGCAACCTTTGATTTTGAGTGATTGTAGATTGCTTGGAACTTCCTTGAAGAGCACCTGATCACAATTGATTATCTCCACTTTATGGATAGCTGGAGCCTTGGGGAGTGGAGAAACAAGCTCTTGGCATTCTTTAATCAACAGTTTTACTAAAGAAGGAAGTTGATTAGGCAAATGACCCACCAGTGAAGGACAATCTTCGATGTGAAGCTCACGAAGATGAGAAAAAGCTCCATCCTGATTAAAATCCCATTTCTTCCATGCTGGTAAACAGATAAACTTCAAAATTTCCAGTGAGGGAAATGGCCTCAATGAGGAGGACCCATAGAATTCATCACCAATTGTTACCAGTCCATCAAACTGCAAGATATCAAGAACTTTAAGGGAGGGCAATTGTCCAAGTGGTGGCAGAAAACAGCAGTACATGCAACTATTAAGTGATATATATACCAAATTATTGAATGAATCGTGCCCCAACCAATCCGGAAATTTTGTGCCTCTATAGCAATGGAGACTGAGCTTCTTCAGTTTTGCATGTGGCCTTAGATTGCCAAGAACATTGATTTCATGTTGTGAATCATTTGAGTTAGTGGTACCATCCCAATTCAATTTTAACTCTTCAAGGAATTTCTTATCCTGCATTTTAGCCTCCAATGCATCTGCAGCATCAGCAACATTTTGTAACTTCAGAATGGAAAGTGATCCGCGAAGATGTGGAAGCTCCTTCAACTCTTGAATTGTCGATTCATTTTTTTTGCTCAGAACAAAAGTACTCAACATTTGGAGACTGTTCAATTTACTAATCTTCATTGGCATCTCTTTCAAGGGAGTTCCACTAGTATCAAGGTATCTCAAGTTGATGAGAAAGTGCAAATTCTTGGGCAACATTCTGAGAGAAGCACATTTTGACACCTTTAGTGTCTGCAAGTTGTACAAAGTACATGTAGATTCAGGCAGCTCCCTAATTGAGGTACGAGAAACATCCAAATAGCGCAGATGCCTCAAATTGCCAATTGAATTGGGCAATTCAATAATCTCATAACAATCACTCAAAGACAAAACTCTCAAACACCTTAGCCTCATAAGTAAATCAACTGGCACTTTCTGAGTAGATAACATTAATGGCCATATTAATGGCCATAGCAAATTAAGTGATAGCAAGGTACGCGATTGTTTTGCTTTGTAGAGAGGCTCTGAAAACATTAATGGATATTGATCTCTGACAAAGGATAGATGCCTAGTCTTGTCTAAGATGGATGGGGAATTGGCACCCTCCAATCTAGAACAGAATTCTCCAGACACAAATTTAGCCAAGTCATTTACAAGATCATGCATTACAAAATGTGATTTGTGAATACTTGATTTTTCAAAGAAAGACCTTGAAACTAATTCAGAAAAGTCCTCATCACCCACTTCTTCCAGTCTCTTATTCTGATTTGAGGTTTCAAGAAAATTCTCTGCCATCCACAATAGTATGATTTGCTCCTTATCATAGAAATATCCCTTGGGGAATATTGAACAATAAGCAAAGCACCGTTTCAAGTATGAGGGAAGATAATAGTAGCTTAATTTCAAAGCTGGAACAATGTTGAGTTCGTCATCTGCAAAATCCCACATCTCACTGTTCAGTATCTTCTCCCAGTCCTCGACAGAGGGTTTTGATCTTAAGAGGCCTCCCAAAGCTTTTGCAGCCAAAGGCAAGCCTTTGCATTTTTTAGCAATTTCTCTACCAAGCTTCTGAAAATTTGCATATGCACTTGAGCCTCCATTGTCTAGTGCATGTTTTGCAAATATAAGCCAACAAATTTTATCTGGCAATGGTTTCAAAAAGTGAGCCTCAACAGTTCCCATCATGGATGCAACACTACTATGCCGGGTTGTAACCAGGATCTTACTTCCTGGAGCACTATACTGAAATGGTTTCCGCAAGATATCCCATGTCTCATATCTCTCATTCCAAACATCATCTAAAACAAGTAGAAATTTCTTCCTCAACAGTTTGTCTTTCAGTTTGAGTTGAAGCAGATTTAAGTCATCAGTGTCATAAGAATATGAACCAATTGCTTCCAAGATCGTCTTTGTTACTCGAAACACATTAAATTCTTGAGAGACATGGACCCATGCTTTGAGATCAAAATGCTTCTCCACTATATCATCATTGTACACAATCTGAGCAAGTGTAGTTTTACCAACACCTCCCATGCCCACTATTGGAATCACACGTATCTTATTGTCACTAAAGTTACCAACTTGCAGCAGTAAATTGATTATGATCTTCTTATCCTCATTCCTCCCATATATTTCAGATGCTTCTACCAAAGAAGTTGTTGGTATAATTTGTGACTGTTTCTCCAAAATACCCTCTTTCAAACCAAGGACATCTTTTTGTTTGGCAAGGAATTCTAATCTATCTAAGATCTCTGCAACCCTTTTTTCCAGATCTCTGAAGTAAGAATTGAATGAACTGGAGAAATAGTTTTTGCCCTTACCTGAACTGGTTTTAGCTTCAGTAGCAATCTCATCTAAGATATCATCAGCATCAAAGGCAGCATCTTTGAGCTCATTGACCCATTTCTTCACTGCTGGGTTCTGATTCTGTTTCTTTTCGGCATCATCTAGCAGTGTAGTCACAGACAATAAAGTGACCTCCAACTTTTTCAGCACCTTATCGCTGAGCTTCTTTCCACGGATGAAATCATAGATCTCCCTTGAAGCCAACGTTTGAAGCAGCACTTGAAGTGTAGCAGAGAGAAAGGCTCCACCAACAATTTCAGCAGCCATTAGCCAAAGGAACTTCTAAGAGTGATAGGAAATGGTTGCAAAAGGAAACAGTTAGAGACTATTTCCTTAAACAGCTTTCAGGAAATTATTCGTTTCAAGCTTTTTATGTTTACCCAAATTCTAAGGCCAGACCGCTCTTCTATACATAACACTTGGTTACGTAAAGAAAGTTTAGTGGATCTAAAATAATTTTGGAGGGTACACGGATAAATTGACTTAAATAATATATTTTTATAAATTATTTATATAAAATTAATATTTTTAAATATTTAATTAAAATAAAACATATTTTATTATGTATAAAATATATATAAATTAAAAACACTTTAAAACATTTCATCTAAAAATATGTCAAAAGAACATAAGAATAAACATGCTTTTAAGACTGAGAAATAGGAACACGCTCACTTTGAATGAGCAAAAGCTCGATTGAGTTTTTTGCTTGCTAATTGCATGACTTCGTTCCTGACCTTCCTAAAAAATGAGCCACGGAGGCTTTGTGTTTGGACTAGATAATTCAGTTAATGGGTTCTTTCCTTGTTTTTTATGTTGTCTTTTCCCCTTCATTCAGTCATAAGTTCTGAAATATAAGCCACGGAAAAAGACAAAAAAAAAAAAAAAGATTTTTTTTTTTAAAAAAATAGACTCAGATACCCATTAAAAGTGAAACACGTATTTGAGTAAAATCGTGTTCTCTCAATCTTGGCTTATTTACGTCTTCTGTCTGAACACACTTTTAGAGTGAAATATTTTAAAGCGTGTTTAGTTTATACATGTTTTATACAAAATAAAATGTGATTAAAAAATTAATAAAATATTTAAAAGTATCATTTTTACGTAAATAATTTAAATAAATATCAAATTTGTATAAATAATTTATAAAAATATATTATTTAAATCAATTTACCCACATATTGCCAAAAGAAATTAAATTGGAGTGTTGACATTTGGCTATCATGTTACTCTTTCATTTGGGTAGGACAGTAGGACTAGAATTGAAAAAGAAATATGATGATGCTATGAAAAACACGTAACAGCTTATTTAAGGTTCTATTTTTAAACTTGCATAATCGCCTTCAAATTGAAAAAGACAGTACTTGCCAATTAGCCCATTTTTAAATTATTCATGACAGATCTACTAAGCTAGTTGTTAAGGCTAAGTCAAATGCTAAACCTTGCTTTCTTTAACATTTTTTTTTATAAAATAAAAGTACAAAAAATAGAAGCACAAAAAAGGGAACTAACTCATCTCTTTGAAATAGGTGAAAATGGGAAACAAAACAAAAAAAAACTGCGAGAGGAGAATTTCAAAAATAAATTTAGAGACTAGCCATACATTATAAGTAAATTTTTTATAGGATAATGTAGTATTACATATGATCATATTTATATTATTTTTGAGTTTCTTTTCTCTTTTTTTTCCCCTCAATTTGTTTTCTTTTTCTTTGAAAATTTCCCTCATTTGTTTCCAGTGAAGCAAGATAATTAATATCTATTGGACTGCTCCTCAATCAAATAGGCCCAAATCCAATTCATGACCCTGAGATTTTTCTGTAACATTTTGAACTTTAGTTGACAGGGACGAAACCGGCAATTTGACCTGGATATATCAGAAACCAGCCGGACGAAACCAGAAAGAAGGGAAAAGATTCAGATAGTTTCGGATGTATCAGAAAATGGGCATTGGGGTTTTGCCTTCACCATCTCCCACGGCATTTCCTACTTCTCCACTGTCCAAACCCCTTGCTTCTTTTCATCACTTCTCTTCAAACTTAGCTGTTCTTCGTACTTTGACATGTTCTTCGGATCCCAACCTGAAAGGCAGTAGCTTTTCCGGCAAAAGGGGTTCTCAGACCATCGCATTTCGATGCAATAGCAGCATCTGGCCTGGTGGTCCTGGCTCTGGTTCGAGAAAGTTCATTTTTTTGTTGTCGTTTTAAACTTTAAGGGCTCACTGTTTAGTGGGTTGCCACTGATTTTCGTCGATTGTTAATTAAATGAAGTGTGAAATTATGCTTGTTGAATTATTTGAAGAAAGCTTCTCACTTGAATTACTGGGTATATGTGTATATATGTATGCATTTATGCATTTTTTCTGGAAAATATCACCCTCACTGCTGTTCCCATTTCTGCAATTATTCTTTGATCAGGTTTTTTTCCCTCCTTCCCTTTGGTAGTTTGTTATTGCTCACTTTTAGTGAAGGGTCTGGTTAAATTTTTAGATTGGAGATTACAATCTTTCAACAAACTTATAATACTAACTTCTTTCGTGTTGTCATTGGAGGCTACTCAACCTCTCCATAATATCACACCACCCAGTTCTAATGGAATTTGAACACGAAACCTTCATTAGAGAATACCCAATGCTCAACCATTGGGGTGTCCCCTTTGGAGATATAGTTTCCTCATGGTGAAGCTTCAACTGGCAAATTGTCTTATTCCCTTATTTTACTGACAATGCATTCTTAGGGTTTATTTTGTCAAAAGTTGTGGCAAAGAACCCTTAAAGATGTAGTTTAGTAAGGACACAGTATCTCTTTTCATCATAGATTGAATTGCAGTAAACAAGTTTGTGTACATATTTTTTCAAACAAATAAGGTACTGAATTATGCAGGTGATGGTGACAGCAGGAGTATTCTGGATGCATTTTTCTTGGGGAAAGCTCTGGCTGAAGCTGTAAATGAGCGTATTGAGTCCACAGTTGGTGAGTTTTTGAGTTCAGTTGGTAGGTTGCAAGCTGAACAACAAAAGCAAGTACAGGATTTCCAGGTAAAGAGCAGTTTAACCTTGCATTACTCTGTACTGGATTCGTGATTGCTGTCAAGTGACATTTTACATTCTGTGTCTTATATCTCTTTGCTTCAGGACTAGTCAAATATTATTCATAATATTATTATTACCAACAAGGTAGACTGGCCTATCTAGGTTTTGATTCAATCTATGGATAATTTTGCACTGAATGAAGGGAGTTCATTCTGTTATAGGATTTAGAATCAATTTTTTGGGGGTAGAATTAGTTGTTACTTGTTAAGCAATGCTAGTGGTCTTAAGGCTTAATGATAGGAGTTGCGTGGCGACAGTGGAGCAATACAGTCCTTAAGGAGTAGAGGAAGTGAGTCAGAAACAGGTAATGAGTTGAGATGTGAAAGAATGGTGTGATTTAGAATTTCAAAGAGGTTGTATACTGAAACAGACCTTTGGCCCATGCTCAACATGGCCATCAC